>JZKD02S0678696.1:382691-394233 GCA_000966675.3 Picea glauca | reverse complement strand
ATGGAAAATGTCCAAAGTCAATTATGAACGAATAATTGAATATGGAATACCATTACTTTGTTTTTAAACAAGTGGCACATGTACATTCCATAATTTTTTATTTTTCATTGAAAGTACATTCCAACATTTGATGACTTGTTTTGACTATTTTCAACCATATTCAACCATATTTCCAAATAGGATATTTATAAAAATGGTACATGTATAAAAAACTTCGGATCATTCTTAAAAAACACAGATAAAATATGGTTCAACCATATTTTATCTAGGTGTTTTTCAACCATTACACCAATAAAAATTATTTTATGAGGATTACACCAATTGAAATTGAGTTGTATACCTCTTGTGTAGTGAGCATTTTATTTTAATTATTGTTCTCAAAATTAAAGAAAAGTTAAAAACATCTCTTTCATTTTGAGATTTTATTTTATTACTTGGGTATATGAACTTTGAGGTGAATATCTCTTCCATCTTTAGCATTTTCTTAATGAATTTACATGATAAAATTAAAGAAGAGTTGATCATCTCTTCCATTTTAAGGTTTTATTTTACAATCACATCATTTTGAGCATTTTATTTTATCATTATCACACAAACCAAAAGAGAGTTGAACATATTTTCTATATCAAGATTTTATTGTATAAACATTACCTAATTAATTTGGATCTCTTATATCTTGAGCATTTTATTTTTATTACTATTGCACTAGTCAAAGAAAAGTTGAACATCTCTTCTATCCTAGATTTGAGAGCATTGACTTATTTAAGTGGTTTAATTATTATAATTTTTTTTAAATTAATATTGTAACAACTAAAAACAATTTAAACATCTCTTTCACTTGTTGTAATAACACTTGACTAAAATTAAATTAAAATTAAATTGTAATTAATAGATCTTTTCTTTAACAAAGTTAAGGAAATTAATACAACCTTGTCTAAAGTCAAGTGAATTAAATTGTAATTAATAGATCTCTTCTTTAACAAGTTAAAAGGATATTAATACAACCTTGCCTAAAGTCAGGTGAAGACCCTTACAACATTGTGGGTTTATGTGAATAATACTATACCATAGCCTGCAAATCTTTTTCCTAATGTAATTCTTTTTCATACATGTTATCTGAGTTGTACAAGGGGTATGTGTTGTTCTTTGGCATGTCTAAAACAAAATGCTTGAATTCATACCTCCTATTTTGAATTCCACATTGGTTACCTTATTCCAAAATCAAATACAAGTTTTCTAAAAGGAAATTGGCAGATCATGAAAATTTCTTATTTTTAGTGCAGTTCATATCAGCATAGATGTTTAAAGTGTTTTCTACTACCATATATTTTCAAATAAGTTTTGCATGGTTTAACATGTTGTCTAAGTTGTCATATATTCTTAAATATATATGCCCATCTTCTATTATTTAGCAGATATCATATGCCTATCTTTCTCTTAGTTTTTCCTTTAGTTTTTTTTATTAATTTTAACATCTCATATGCCTGTTTTTCCTTTAGTTTTTTTTTATTAATTTTAACATCTCATATGCTTATCTTTCCTTTAATTTTTCATTTAGTGTTTTTTATTAGTTAAGTGCATCTAGATGTAACCAATTTATTTAACAGATCTCTCATATGCATATCTTTCCTTTAGTTTTTTATTGTAACCAATTTATTTAACAGATCTCATATGCATATCTTTCCTTTAGTTTCTTTTATTATTTAAGTGCATCTATGTAACCAATTTATTTAAGATCTCATATGCATATCTTTCTTTTAGTTTTTTTATTAGTTACGTGTTATGTAACCAATTTATTTAAGAGATCTCATATGCGTATCTTTCCTTTAGTTTTATTATTAGTTTAGTGCAGATCTATGATCTCATATGCCTATCTTTCCTTCAGTTTTTTTTGTTAGTTAAGTGCATCTATGTAACCAATTTATTTAAGAGATCCCATATGCATATCTTTCATTTAGTTTTTTTATTAGTTTAGTGCAGATCTATGATCTCATATGCCTATCTTTTCTTTAGTTTTTTTTATTAGTTAAGTGCATCTATGTAACCAATTTATTTAACAGATATCATATGGCTATCTTTCCTTTAGTTTTTTTTCTTCTGCCACCAAAATTATTTCATATGTCAATAGAATCATATTTTTGATGATTCACAGTGAACATAAAATGAAACATTTAAATTAATACATAGTAGAAAAGTATTTAAGAGTTGATCATATTTTTGATGATTCACAGTGAAAATAAAATGAAATATTTTAATTAATACATAAAAAAAAAATATTTAAGTGTTTGATAATTTTGATAAAACGAAACATCTAAATTAATACATAGCAAAAAAATATTTAAGAGTTGATCATATTTTTGATGATCCATGGTGAACATAAAATGAAACATTTAAATTAATATATAACAGAAGAGTATTTAAGAGTTTGATCATATTTTTGATAAAATGAAACATTTAAATTAATACATAGCAAAAAAATATTTAAGAGTTGATCATATTTTTGATGATCCACAACGAACATAAAATGAAACATTTAAATTAATACATAGCAGAAAAATATTTAAGAGTTTGATGCTTAATTTAATACATTGTAAAAATTAAAATATACAAAACATTAATTCATTACTAGTTAACTTTGCAACTTTTTTTTATCAACTTTGAGAAATCAAATAAGAGACAATAAATTGTTATTTTGAATTCCAAAATTATGAAATATATATAATATATATTATAATCAAAGACTGAATAGTTACACTGTAAAATACATGAGTTTCACATCCATTTTAGGATGATAATAAAAACTAAGACATTTAACTCCAAAATTCTGGACTCTAAGCCACAGCTTCAAGACACTTCATACCTGCAAGTCAAAAATTCAAAAATTTTAAATTTACAATTCAAACATGCGAAATAATACAGAATTCAAAAATTGTAATTAAAACAAAATTAATATACATACCAAAAGAGTTAAGTCTCATCCTCCAACATACTCTTTCCCACAAAATATATTGTAAACATATTTTCCACCAAATATAATTTAGACATCTATAACAATAAAAAACAATAATAAAAAAATAAATAACACATGTTAGCATATATATTGTACAACTAAATATTAAATAAAACAATAACAAATAATAACATACCCAACCACACTTAAACACACTTAAGATAGAACTACTCTACAATTAAGAGTACATGATTTAAACAATTGTAAATCTTATCTTTAAAAAAATTTAAAGAGAAAAATTATGTTCTTGGTAAAAAAAAATGTGAGTTAGAGTTAGATAATAATCTAAAAATAAATATAGAACTGTGAATGAAGAAAGTTCACAAATCTCCATATTAAGATATTCTTCCAATGAAATACTTATCTCATTATGGATACAGTCTCAAATCCTTCAAGTGAAATTCTCCTTGTGGATAAGGTCCCAAATCATTCAGGTGAAATTCTCATCCCAGGTGATGTTATTATATTCTTGGTAAAACAAATTGTAAATTAAAGTTAGATAATAATTTGAAAATAAATATAGTGTATGAAGAAAATTTACAAATTTGAACATATTAAGAAATTCTTTCAATGAAATACTTATCTCCGTGTGGATAAAGTAAAAAATCCTCCAGGTGAAATTCTCCTTGTAGTTAAGGTCCTCAATCATTCAGAAATTCTCATCCCAGATGATGTTATTTTATCATATTTACAGAGCAATAAAATACTAATCTCCTTAGCAATTAAATACTTGTCTCTTCTTTTGCAGTGGTTATATAATCAAATTCCACAATACTCTTTCAAACTAAATGACTCATAAATATCCATATTAAGTCATTCTTCCAAAAAACAACTTTTTATTTAAAAAAATTCACAAATCTCCATTTTAAAAACCATTCTTCTAAAAAATACTTATCTCCTCTTTCTGCGGTAGAATAGATTTTCTCATATAATCTTGCACGTACAAAGAAAACACAAATTTGCACATGTATATTAAGTCATTCTTCAAAAACAATTTAAATGAGATATATTTATATTATTTAATATCATAAAATTCTCTTTGAAATTATGTGTGAGCTAGCTCACACATACAATATGTATGAGTTTATTTGTAAATCTAATTGAATGTTGATTTTTGCGATTAGTAACCAATTTAGTTAAGAGTTTGGAAATAACAATACCCCGGCAAGAAGGAATTCACTTCATTATATGTAGAAAACACAAATGTCCATACTACGCCATTCTTGGACAATAAAGCAGGGAATGCAATCAAAGAAAATTTAGAAACTCTCTATTTTCTAATGTGGGATAGAGTCTGTTCTCAAATATTCAAACGTTCAAGTTCAAAATTAGGTCTTCATCATGATCTAACCTTAAATAAATTTGAATGTACACCATTTATGACAACGATAAACTTATATAGGGGTTCTATATATTTCAAAACAATTGATCAAGGCGTTGAATAGGAAAGACTAAACTAAAAATTTGAAAAAAGTAAAAAACATACATTTATGAATCATCCTGAATGAACACATCCTTCCCAAATCTGGGTGCTTCCTCCTCAATCGAAGTCTCCCTCCCAATCATACTCTCAGGTACTCTCTTCTCCACATTAGCCTATATAACACATTTCAAATTTCAAATTTTAAAAAATTAAATTTAAATGATTAGAACACATTAAATTTAAATGATTTTAAGACATTAAATGATACCTGTGAACTCCCACCATATTCAAACTCTCCCAATGAGAATTGAGACAAGACTATCCAAGTAGTAGGAGATGGAATAGGGATCTATGAACAACACAACTAAAAACTAAATCTGTGATTCAATGTGTTCACAATTATACAAAATTATAAATTTTGTTGATCTCTTATTCAAAAGAGTAGAAATTGAAAAACTCTTAGAAATAACATACCTGATTCAACCCATCCAAATTTAGACTTCTCGAATCAGGTCCCCTACTTATTGGAGATTCATTCAAGATATCTACAAACTTCAATTAATGACAATAACAACTCCATTATACAACGATATTTAAATATATAATTAGAAGTAAACTATCAGAAAATGCATCAAAGTTTTTCGTAACTAGAACACATACCAATCTGTGGTTCGGGTCATCATTCTGAATGACCTTCTTCCAACCATCCTGACAAAATTTTGCATACTCCAAAACATCTTCTGCTGACATTATAGCTAAATCCTCATCTGTTTTATAAACAAATGTGGCCTGGGAATTTTCTTATGTTCGTTGACGGTTCATGCCAACATCAACACCATAAAACATTGCTTCCAAATTTTCTTTGATTGTAGTCCTAACCTCTTTGTCAACCTCTGATGTAGCCCACAACTATGAAAGTGATGCAAATTCCCCTATTGGGCAAGGTACTAAAGGTTGTGGAGGCCTCGACACTGCTGCACTTCGATATGCCCCTTTATGATCATATCTACGTCCTTTACCAGTCCCATAATATTTGGACAATAGGTTAGTGTAATCAGGGTGCATATGCAAGAAAAACTCTGCAAACAAATGCCTTGCAAAATAGTATGGAACCTCATCATTCCACAATAATTTCCCATATGCCGCCAAAAATATGTTATACAGATTTTCTGCAATGTCAGGGTGCTTAAAATATTGCACCTTCAACATCTTTTGTTATGGGCCCTCTTTGAAATTGAACATGGAAATTTTATTTTATTTTGTAACTCTATTTTTTACTGTCTCTCATTTATCAGGACCCATCACCTCTAACTTTCGCTACCTCATTAGATTGACAAAACTATCAGTGGTTGGCACCATCTTCTGATATGTATCCATAAAGTTTTCCAATGAGTGAAAAACAATTTGCAAACTTTGTTTTCTCTCCTTAGGGAGTTCCAAGACCAACAAATAATTTTCCAACCTCTTTTTAACACCTGAGCATTGCTCAAGCGTCATTTCTTTAGTATTCCCTTCCCAGGGAAGTTCATCACCTACATCTGAAGGATAGGTGGACGTAGGCATGTAATCATTTGTTTCTTGATAACGTGGCCTCCTAAATCCACCTTCACCCTCTACACTGACATTTGAATCTTCGTGACAACCACTCTCATTGTCATCCCTTGCTCTAAATTGATTGCCTACACACATTTGAAAGTAACTTCAAGATTTAACCTCACATAAATTTAAATACAAATAAATTCAACAAAAATAAACAAAATTTAAGAAACTTACCAGAAATATTCTCTTGTCCATAAGTATTCCCTATATTCTCGAGTGTAGGAGTATCGATGTGCAACCTATCTAAGAAGGTTAAATCCATAGCACTGGATTGAGCAGGTTTTGCAGTTGATCTTTTTACAGATTCATTTGAAAATATCCTCTAACGATATTGTTGTTGCTCACTCAAAGTCTCAGTCGAAGAAGGAGTTTTGGCTCTTCCTTCTTGAGAATAACTAGAGAGTTTGTGAAGAATGTTTTGAGAATCCCATGTCGACATCTCTCCTAAATATCTATCCACAATGCAAATATTATAAAAAAAATGCAGATATGTACACTAGTTCAAGCAATTAAAAATGCAGAGATAAATCGAAGTTTTAATCAATCAAGAAGCAGAGGTACTGACTCATTAGAAGGTGCAAATACTATACATAAAACCATGAATCAATCAACTCAAAGATAAGTAAGCTCGGTCCATAGACAACATAACAAATTCTTATCCTTCACTCATCATCCATGCACAAAAAAGCAGGGCATTTGAATCTATAGGTCTTTAAACACCGAAGTGACGACCGTCGATTCAGCTCCTGGCCGACTGCTCAGGCACAGACTGATGACTAAATGGATAAGTGACAAAAGATAAAACCACAATCTTTTCATAATAATCAATAAAACCCACACGGAGAATTCATTGAAATCAGAATTTGGGTCCCCCAAGGGAAATCAATTCAAAAAAACAACAAGCAAGGGGATTCATTAAAAGTTTTGTATGGTTGGATACATAATTGTGCAATACTTTATGGCCTAAAGTTACATAAAGTGACCTAATTGTGTACTATAAACTAAGGGATTTCTACATTGAGTGGATAACTACCCAAAATTAACTCAATAGCATGTGCATATTCTTTGAACATGGTTCAATCCACTAAGATAGCATATATATACCTTATTAAATATATATTCCATATTCCTTATGGTGAAAATGTTGTATGAGGGTTGTTTGTATTCCTAATATAAATTTCAATGAGGTATTCCTAATATAAATTTAGTTGGAGTTAGAAATCTAGAGAAAATATAGTCATATAAGGTGGCAATTCACGTTGATTGAGAGTAATCATGACAATAATTTCAAATGTAAGTGCATCACAACCTATTGTAAACATAGTAATGTGAGTTTTAATGATGCATTGATATTAAAAAGAAGATGATTTTGAGTGATTCTTAATTGTCACAAAATTTATGGTGGTAATGAAGCCTATTTCTACAAATAGTAATGTGATGACTAATACTAGTTGTCTATTAGAGATATTAGGTCAAAAGGTTTGAAGATTTCGCATTTGGATTATCTCTAGAGTTAGTTAAATATTGTCAAAACTCCAACATATTTCAACAAAGGAAGGGATAGGAGATGCGATATGGAATTAAGGGTTTAAAGGGAGCCCAGTGATTTACTTTATTTATTTGTTTGCATTATTAGTTGTTAACATTTTAAAAATTGCATTATGAACATCACTTGTTATTATCGTCTACATATTGATATGAGATATGTGTGTGCTATCTATGCCTAAATATCCAACACACATACAATATTATGGTTCAATAAACACATTAGTTACTAGTTACTAATGTTTAGGTTATTAATGAATTAATTAATAAGTTGTCAATTTGAAGTTATATTATATGAATATAAATATCATCAATAAGATAATAATTAGTTCCCATCTTTAAATATTATATGAAGTTATAATAATTAGTTCCCATCTAAGACTCTTTTATTTCTATATTAGACTTTATTATCCAAAATGAATTATTCGTTATAATTATTCCTTTAGTCAAAGGGTCACTAAAATTGGAAAAGACCACCACAGTGGGAGACAAGTGAGTGTTGAATTTGGTAGAGAAGTCATATCAAGAGACTAAAAAAAGTGAAATTCATTAAGTTACTGACTAAAAATCCAAGCATATTAAATTAAATATTGACGGATGAATTTCAAGGAGAATCCAAATTTACACAAGTAGGTGTAAAGACTAAAAATTCAACCATGAATCAATAAACTTAGAGATAAATAAGGGATAGACGTCATAGCAAATTCTTATCCTTCACTCATCATCCATGCACAGAAAAACAGGGCATTTGAATCTATAGGTCTTTAAACACCAAAGTGACGACCGTCGATTTGGCTCCTGGCCGACTGCTCAGGCACGGACTGATGACTAAAGGGATAAGTGATAGAAGATAAAACCATGCAATCTTTTCATACTAATCAATAAAACCCACACATAGAAGTCATTGAAATTAGAAGTTGGGTTCGCCAAGGGACTGTCATTCAACTTAGAGGTTTATCATTCACAATCCACATCAAATAAGAAGACGCAAAGACTAAAGATTCAACCATGAATCAATCAACTAAAAGATAAGTAATGGATAGACAGCAGGACAAATTCTTATCCTTCACTCATCATCCATGCACAAAAAAGCAGGACATTTGAATCTATAGGTCTTTAAACACCGAAGTGATGACCGTCGATTCGTCTCCTAGCCAAATTCTCAGGCACAGAATAATGACTAAAGGGATAAGTGACAGAAGATAAAACCATAATATTTTATCAATAATCAATAAAACCCACACATAGAAGTCATTAAAATCATAAGTTGTGTTCGCCAAGGGCCTGTCATTCAACTCAGAGGTTTAGCATTCACAATCCACATCAAAGAAGAAGACGCAAAGAATAAAACTTCAGCCATGAATCAATGAACTAAAAGATAAGCAAGGGATAGACAACAGTACAAATTTGTATCCTTCACTCATCATCCATGCACAGAAAAGCAGGGCACTTGAATCTATAGGTCTTTAAACACCGAAGTGACGACCATCGATTTAGATCTTGGCCGACTACTCAGGCATAGACTGATGACTAAAGGAATAAGTGATAGAAGATAAAAACACAATCATTTCATAATAATCAACAAAACCCACACAAAGAAGTCATTGAAATCAGAAAGTTGGGTTCGCTAAGGGAAATCAATTCACAAAAACAACAAGCAAGTGGATTCATTAAAAGTTACCTAGGGTTGTTTGCAAATTCTTAATATAAATTAAGATGAGGTGGAGAAAATGCAATTTTTGTGATAATGTTATATTATATAACATATGAACTATGCAAATGCTATATTATATATTTGGATCACTTGAGAGATTTAAGGACAAATTGTTGGATAGTTGTGGATATAGTTGAACTAAATACATAAATGTGAAATATTTTATGGTTACCTAAAGTTACAGAAAGGGACTTAATTTTACTATAAACTAAGGGATTTCCACTAAGGGATACATAAAGGGACCTATTTTTACTATATAAACTAAGGGATTTCCACTAAGGGATTTATACCTAATTGTTACATAAAGGAACCATATTTCTACTAAGGGATTTCTTAACTATAAACTCCCTCACTCCCTTGCTTGATATAGTTTTGTGTTAATTTGTTGTTGATTATTAAACCTAACATCATATCCCTCCATGTCCAAAACCTATTTTTACCTTGAAAATAATTGTAAATAGTATGAAATTTGGCTCTGGGAAAAAAATAAACCCCTTTTGAGACACTCATCAATCTTGTTATATTATATACGGATTTGAAGATTTGGGTTGTAGCATTTCTATATAATCATGGACAAATACTGAGAAAATTCAAAAGTGTTTATAATTTATAATCTTCTAATTAATATCATGTGTAACCTATCATATCCTCATATAATTAGTCATTTCCCCATTAAGAGAATGACTAAAACTAGGTACCTAATGTACAGGCACAAGGGACTACTAACATAAAATAAAATATGCTACCTATTGCTTAATGGGGGTTGGCATAAAGATGCCAATTCTTTGCTAAATCATTTGAGAATGGAGAAGGAGATCACTCTACAGAACATTGATATACCATTAAAAATACTATTAAATCGAAATTCAATGAAATATCAATAGTTATGAAGAGTTTTTGTTAACTAGATGGTAGGGATAAAATGATATTTCTAACATAAAAACTCCCACGTGATATGGGTTTTCATTAGAAAATGTTTCTACTATGAGTGGATATATCAATAGTGCTAGGTCACATGGCCCTCATAACATTATGATTCCATGTTTCCTTACATAGTTTCTACCATGTTTAAATTATAATAATTCAATTTTAAAGATGGATGAATGCTGAATTATTATTCTTTCTTTAATGAGGATTATTTGAAGTTTGATTTACTTTATTTATTTGTATGCATGATTAGTTACATGAACATTTTAAAAATATACATAAAAGGAACACCACTTGTTATTATCGTCTACGTGTGAGTTATGTATGTGTTAGCTATGCCTACATATCCAACACAAATCCAATAAGTTTTTAATTTGAAGTTATATTATATGAATATAAATATCATCAATAAGATAAGCATTTAATAACTTTGGTCAATATGTGTGAAGTAATAAATGAGTATAATAATTAGTTCCCATCTAAGAATCTTTTATTTCTATAAATTAGACTTTATCATCCAAAATGAAGTATTCATTATAAATATTCCTTTAGTCAAAGGAACACTACAATTGGAAAATACCACCAAAGTGGAAGACATTGGAAAAGACCACCAAAGTGGGAGACTAGTCCTTTTTGAGCATTTTACTACACAATTAGGTCACTCATGTCTTACACAGAGATGTGACCAAGACTCATGACAATATTTAGGATATGTGAAGCATAGGGGGAGATTTACTTACCCATTCAGTCTCACTAGATGGTTTCAAGATGTGTTTTATCAACCTAGTCCAAATATAAACGACTCTTGGGAATGAATATTTCTTTCTCTTGTTATGAAATGAAGAACACTGAAAAATGAAAAACTTGGCGTGAATTACATAATCATGTTAATCATTGAGTTTTTGAATGAAATTTTTGTTTGAGGCCATAACTAAGGGAGCATATATCATAGCTTGGCCCGACTCACTAACCTAAGGAATCTTGATAGCTTGGCTAATGACCATTACAGATTAAACCTAAAACGAAATCAATCTATGAATAGATTGACTCATTATAGAAATACCAACATTAACAAAATAATATAGATTTTCTATTCATGAAAAATATCTTGAATCTTAGTGTAAATGTTTGCTAGCAAACACTTTGAACCTAGTTTTTAAGGATTTTGTCACTTGTGATTACTTATTTTTAATAATATCTTTTTAAGATTCTTGTACACTACGAAATTGTGTTAAAAAATACGATGCACTCAAGAAATAATTGTTCCATATATAGATTCTTGTTCTTGAACTACAATCATACAATATGACACTAGATTATTCTT
>JZKD02S0678696.1:369291-382681 GCA_000966675.3 Picea glauca | reverse complement strand
TTTAATTTAAAAAAATAAATTTAATTTCTGAGAAAATAAAAACTAAAACTAAAACTAAAACTAAAATTAAAATTAAAATACAACTAAAACTAAAACTAAGCTTAAAATTAAAAATTCAGATTAAAAACTATAACTGAAACTATAGCTAAAACTAAAATACAAATTAAAATTTAAAATTAAAAACTAAAACAAAAACTTGGATAAATACTTGAAACTCGTCGACTGCTCGCCAACACGACCGTTGTGCCACCCCTATGACTGTTGCGCCAACATGACCTCTGCACCCAAACGTTCACGGACCTCTGTGCCTAAACGTTCACAGAACTCTGCACCCAAACTCTCAGACTCACAAATGCTCAGACTCACAAACGTGCCCACACTCACAGACGCACACATATGCACACAGGCGCACACAAACGCTCTATTACGCAAACAAAGTTAGAAAAACATTCCAATATCGACGTGTGTTTTATATATAAAGATTCTTTCGGCCGAAATATATTTCGGTCAAAAGATTGTTCGATCAAATAATCTTTCGGCCGAAAGAATGGTTCGACCTAATATCTTTCGGCCGAAAACATATTGCTGGATGGAAAAGATCCGTCCGACTAAATTTTTACATGCAAATCGAGGGTGTCGTCATTGTACCGTTCGATTTGATGTCCCACTTTTCAGCCGAAAAAAATATCTTTCGGCCGAAAAATAATATTAGTTCAGCCGAAAACATGTTTTTCAGAATTTTGGAGATCCGATTGTCACGAAAGTGTTACCCACCTCCGTGATTTCACCCCCCCACCATTCAAAAGATAATTTCCATCCACAGTAAGTAGGCAGACCCCCGCACCTCTAAGTGTTGAGAAATATGAAGACCACTCTTGTGCAAGAGCATCTGATAATCCCAAGTCTGAGCTAGATAACCACCTTGTGCAGTCAAGCAAATTGACAGGACGTGATTGCGCTTGATAGAGAAAATGGATGTTAGACATTGATAGATGATGCAGTAATTCCTATGAGAGGAAGGCCTTTGATCCAAGCCCTATGATAGTGTCTCTGCCAGTGAGGATTTCAAGTCCAGAACCTGACTTCCAGCAGATCCAGTGGTGGATAAATTTTAGGTTTCTCAAGAGAGAACACCATATGGGGGAGCCATTTTAAGTACAGATATCTGGTTGTCTGAGCCAGCAAGCAATAGAGAGTGGGAAGATGTATTTACCAAATATGATACAGTGTCATATATCATCCTGAGTTAAAACATGGCACATCGATTTAGTAGCCAATGATTGATTGAAGATTGTGATGTTGCAAAGACCCCAACCACTAGCGAACTTTGTATTTGCAATGAGATCCCATCTACAAGGATGAATGGTATGTTGCTTTGCAGTCCCAACCCAAAGGAAAGAGAACATCATTCTTCTAATCCTGTATAAAATGGAGGAAGGGATCTTAGCTATAGCCAACCAGTATACCACCAATCCCTCGAGCACCAATTTTAGGAGAATTAATCTCCCACCTAGTGTGAGCCATCGATTGCACCAATGAGCAATATTATTTTCAAATTTTATCAGCAGTCAGGTCCAATCAGTAGTTTTGTAGCTATCTGGCCTGAGAAAGTAGCCAAGGTAACGGAAACTCAAAGAGAGCTCTTGAAATCCAAAAGGAAAAAAATGTTTAAAGGTGTCTAGATAAGTTGATAAGATGCTAGAGAAGTGGAAGGTTGATTTAGCTTCATTAATATAGAGACCTGAAGCCCCACAAAAGAGGTGTAAAATCCCTATTATTTCCATCCATTCATTTAAGTCTGCTTTGGTGGAAATGATGATATCATCCACGAAGAAAAGATGCAGCAAAGATGTCAGTCTAGATACATGGATGCCAATAATTAATCCCTCTTATTGTATCTTATTAAGGAGAATGTCCAGACCCTCCAAAGCCAAAATGAACAGGAGCAGGGAGAGAGGGCATCCCTATCTCAAGCCCCTTTCATTTTTGAAAAAGGAGGTGGATTCTTCGTTGACCAAAAGCGCAATGGATGCACTAGTCACACACCCCATAATCCAGCTTGTGAATTGATAACTGAAACCAGATTGCAATAGAATCGGTCTAATGTAGTCCCATTTAACACAGTTAAATGCCTTTTTAAAATCAAGATTTAGAACCAGTTCTTGTAATCTTTTGCGTTTTATACTGTGTAACACCTCCTAGAACGATCCAATAGCGTCATCAATTTGACGACCTTTGATGAAACCTAGTTGTTCCTCTGATACCGGAAATGACATAAAGGGTTTGATTCTATCTATGATGATTCTAACGATGAGCTTATAACAAAGATTGTAGAGTGCGATAGGACGAAAATCTCTGAATGTAGATGGATGGTTTGTTTTAGGGATCAAAGTCAGAAAGGTGGAATTTAGAGCCCATTGAACAAAACCTCTGCGCCTGGAGTTTTCAATAAAATGCCAAATATCATCACTGATCAAGTCACAAAAATGGAGGTAAAATTCAACTATCCAGCCATCTGGGCCTGGACTTTTATCTTTTTTAAACAAGTTGAGCGCCTTCCAGATTTCCTCTTTTGTACAAGGAGAGTATAGATGTGTTTCCTCACTATCAGTAATGACTCTAGGGTAAATGCCAGTGATTGTGACGTGTTCAATGATATTGGTGGAGCTAGAATCGTTGTAGGCAGATTTGAAGTGAGAGAAAGCCACATCAAGACGATTTTCCTGCCCAATTATGGGAGCCTCATCATCCGATTTTAGCGACCAAATATGTTTGAAGTTTCTTCTATAGCTCGCATAATTGTGGAAATACTTTGTATTTTTGTCACCATAGGAGATCTAGGTGGCCCGACTTTTCTGTCTCCAATGTTATTCCTCAATAAGAAGAAGACGATTCCACTCAGACTCAAGTAGCATTAATTGTTGTTGTAGACTCTTGTGTGCAATATCCTGGGTTACCAAAATTTCAGTAGTAAGATTGTGAATATGGTGTTCAAGCTGTGAGAGATCATCAAAATTCTTTGACATATGTTGTCTAACCCAAACCTTTACCCTTGATTTAAGTTACTTTAATTTTCCAACAATTCTCCTCTGAGAATCCGGTACATCCAAGAAGCTATTTTCAGCCCAAACCTCCTTAACCAATTGCTCAAAATCTGGATTCTCTAGCTAGATAGGGTTTAATTTAAAAGGAAAGGGAGAGAAAGGTGAATAGGAATCTAATTGGAGTACACTGGGTGCATGATCCGAGATGAATGGATATGCAAACCATGTTCGGTATCTGTCAACCTGTTGAAGAAGAGAGTCTGAAATGAGGAAACGGTCAAAGCGTTTAGAGATACACATTGAGCCCGATCTTCCATTTCTCCAGGTAGGTGCCATCTTAGCTGGTAGAAGGTCAACGAGGTTGTTAAGTTGGAAGATGGCACTATATTAAGAAGGCGCAACATCAAGAGAGGAGTGTGAACCCCAGGTCTCGACAGAAGATAAAGTGAGATTGAAATCCCCCGCCATGATGAGATTTGGTTTTATAAGGAGGCCAGAGTCTGATAACTTTGACTAGAATGCCATTTTTTCAGTAAACGAACCATAAATGTTGAGGATGTTTACCTGTCTTTTGTTGGCACAGCAGGTGCCAGACAATAAAATTCCACCACAACAAATAAAAGACTTTATATCAAAGTAAGCGAGGTTCCAATCCATAAGAAGACCACTTGAAGTGCCCACCGAATTTACAGCACTTACGAATGAGTTAGGCTTTAACCCATTAATAAAAGCACAAGATCGTTGTGCATCCACCAGTGTTTCCTAAAGAAAAATAATAGAAGGATGAATGGTATCTATCAAGCACCGAAGTGATGCCTTTTTTAGGGCACCTCCAAGCCCCCGGATGTTAAGAGACAAAAGAATCATGGAAATGACATGGCTAGGGATTTAATGCCTCTAAGTGCCCCAAGGTCATTCGAATCCGCAGAAGGAACATATGTCTATGTGGCAGTAGAGCAGGATTTCCTACGAGCACTGCTAGTTTTCATAGGAGATATCTCCAGACCCATGCCATGGGACCAAGATAATTCTTTAATAGTCGGCTCAGTGAATGGTTCATGACTGGAGGAACAAGGAATATCATGAAAATTGGTGATGGGTTATTTTCCTAAAAAAATAGGGAGTGGGACCAGTGAGTGCAAGACCAACAGAGAGGATTTAATGATGGCAACGTCCATATGAGAAGTGTCTAGTTCTTGCAGAGTGGTAGGAAATGAATTCGATCCATTCGGTGTATTACAATTAGAAGGTGGGGAAGAGGAGGGGACTGAGTGGACCCCACCCGGAAAGGGAGGCAGAGTGTTAGGGGATGCATTCAAGATGGGGGGTAGACTGGTAGATGGGGCAACAGGTAAAATGGGAACCTCAGGCAAAGGAGGAGGGACATTTGTAAGGTTTTCCTTAGTCAGAGGTGGTTTAATCGTCTCAGGTATAACCGTAGGTTTTGGAGAAAGACCCAAGATAGTGGAGGAATCTATTTGGAGTCTTTCCCAAGAGGAAAGTGAGGAAAACAGAGAAGGGAAAAAAAATTTAAGCTTACCTGTAAGTGAGGGAGGAGAAAATTGTAGCTCAGGAGATTCAAAATGATCCTCAGTCTCTTTACCTATATAGTCAGTAGTGCCTAGAGTGAAGGATTCCACCCCTAGAGAGTCCTCTCTAGGTAGTTTACGGAGATAGGAACCTTCGGATTCTTCTTCCTCCAGAGCTCATGTGCAGTCTCGCCAGAGATGGTCCGTTTGGTGACATTTTGAGCAACGAAATGGAATACCAAGGTAGTCCAGACGTTGTGTCACAGTCCAGCCACACCATAAAATGTCTAAGTCTTTTGGGAGTTCAGCATGGATGTCTAGTTTGACCAATATCCTTGCCATTTTTCTGTTTGTGCTCTTTAAGAGATCTAAATCAGAACAAATGAATCAGCCTAACTCATTTCCGATGGCCTCCAGTGCTTCCTCCGTCCAGTATTGTAAAGGAATCTTGGGTAAGAGAACCCAAATGTGATGAAAACGAAAGGAGTCTATCGATGGATTGAAAGAGACCCTACACCTTTTGAGCATTATGCTGCCTTTGCCAATGGTCCAGAAGGTGTCCAGAATAAGTTGTGAATTTTGCAGAGAGTTAAAACTAAACCCTATCCAGCCAAATGATAAATAAATGAGCTTAGAAGCATAGCCCAAAATAGGAAGCCATATGTCTAGGATCCAATCAGGTAGCAAGTCGAAAATAAGAGCTTTGTATGTGAATCTACCCACCAGACCATGGAGTGATAGACGAACACTTTCCTCTAGACCCACATCGGATCCCATTATCAGACTATCACGACAACGACCACTTGCTGCTGATTACCCTATTGTCACAAATCGAGGAGCCACACTTGGAATGGGAGTCGAACCTATGTGTGAAGCATCCTTGATGGTCAAGAGAATATAGGCTCTCAACCTACAATGATGGTCAAGAGAATGCGGGTTCTCAAGATACAATGAGTTTTACTATTTTGGGTAGCTAGAAAAAAATTATTTGTTATAGAGTATCGATATTTGTAGATAAAGTCGTACAGTGAAGGTATTGAATTGAATTCTTTATTGTGAGATTGGCATTGGATTCTGAGTATAAGTGAAGGATTTTAGCCTTTTAGACATTATGGCTATTGAAATGCTTCAAAATGTGTACAATATTGGGTACCTATAAATTCGCCTCACCTACAAGCTTTATTCTAGTTTAACAAGATTGGAAGCAAGGTTCTATGTTTTGACCAAAGATTTCTTTATTATTAGTTGAAGTGGTGGTAGTATCTAGGCACTTTCTTGCTCCTATAAAACTATTTGGTAGTGGTATTAGACACTCTCTTGATCGTGTAAAAATAGATGAACTATTGTTATATATATGGTGGTATCTAGGCACTCTCTTAATTGTCTAAAAATGTATGAACTATTAATATATCTATGCTTTGGCGATGTATTTTTTTGTCAAAAAACTAGAACTAGTTATATTGCCATTGAAAAGATTACAAAAAAACCTATTGTTGGCCTACTACTAGGGAAACCAGACCAACAATAATGCAATAGTTTGTCTAATGTTTTGCATGAAAGTTGTCTTGTAAATCTAGAGGACTGATAGTAGCTATATCTCGAACCCTGAAAATCACTTGAAATTGGTTTAATTATATGCCTAACTAGATGATTGTTGGGTATGGACCAAAGTCCATGATATACAATCTAAGTTATAGAAAAAAAAAAAAAACTTTTCATAGAAAAAAAAACTAAGTATTGGACGACCCAACCTCTTGTTGCACCTGGGTGGGAGGTGTTTCCATAGCTTCAAGGTCGATGTCGACGATCTTCCTTTCCAGCTGGTTTATCTTGTGGTCCAAGAGCCAAATTTTTGCTTGCATCTCGTCCATCTGGAGCATTATCTCTTCCTTATCATCCTTTATGTCTACAAGGGCTCATCCCAGGAGCAATTTCATCTTCCAATAGAGTTCTATAGTTCGTAGATAATGAGATTCATGGGAGAGAATACCTCTGGTGTTTGAAACCCATGATCTAGTGTCATCTTGAACCTCCTCATCTCTGACAAAACACCGCAGGACTTGAACATCTGCTTCCAGTAAGTTTTTTTCATCTTGGATTTGAGGGGGCATGTGCGCATGGTATGTGTCGGAAGAGTTTTTGGCGTTGTTATAAGACAAGATCTAGATTGACCCCTTGATGCAGAGGAGTTCCCACATCTACGATGGGAGCTGCCTCCACGAGCCATGGGATCTACAGAGATGGGGTAATCGTGAGGGAAGAGAGGCTCATGAAGAGAATGGGTGCGGGCGAACTGACTCGGGTGAGAGCGAACGTCAAGCGATAGAGAAAAGTGGTTGAACTAAACCCAGAGGCGGTATCAAATAACTGCAGTAACCATCATGTGAGAGATCATTTCAAGGAGAGTGGTAATCGAGCCGAAGTTAAGGCCATATAAAGGGGTGATGGTTGATGTCATTATGAAGCCGAGGTGATTGATACAAAGGGAGATCTAACCAGGAACATGTCGATGTGCCTGAGGAGGTCGTCTAGAAGGCACATAGCGAAGTAGACCGTTTGGAGGCGGGGATGTAAGGGTGGGAGTATCTTTGCTTAAATGGTGCATCATGCAGAGGCTAGGAGGAAGAGAGACGTGTCGTCAGTGGTTGGCAAAGTCAACGTGTGGTTACTTGGCCTGGGTGGAAATCGTGAGGCCTGTCGCTTCTCGACCACTCGATATGCAAATGCTTTGACAATATTAATTTAGCTTGTAATCACTTTTTTTTAAGTAAATGTTAAAATTGTTTTTTCAAAAATCTATCTTAATTATATTTTTAAGAATAAAAATTAAGAAATCATAAAAAATTTCATTTTACTATAATAATATTTTTGCTAATTTTTATTATAATCTTGTAGGTTGTGGAAATCAAACATAATAAAAAAGAATTGTTAATTTTTATTATAATTTTTTTAATAATCTTGTAGGTGGTGGAAATCAAACATAATAAAAATGGAAAGATCGTTGTTGTTTGCCCCTCATCATGAAGGTCCACTTAATTCAAATATTGTTGAGCATATCCATGTGTTTGCATTGTAAAATATGATGCATAAGGGAATTGACTGTTGTTATGATATACGTGTTAATCATATAACCTTTTTTTTTTTTTTTTTTATGAATTGAATGTTGTCATGATATATGTGTTAATCATTTAACTTTTTTTTATGATTTTAGAAGCCATTTAAATTGATTTAAATCTTTTTAATGTTGATCTATTAAGTGAGAGTAAGATCAAACGTTAAACATTTTGAGAGGATGAACTTAATAATTATTATTATTTTTATTAAATGAATTTGTTTTTTTAATAACTTTAGATATTATATTATTTATATGAGTGAATTTACAATTTATCATACTACATTGCAGAATGCAACTCTAAACTTATCCACCACTACTATTGTATATGAATTGAATTTGGATTTTCTAGAGACCTTAACCATTAAAATTTGTTATTTGATATGGATGTCATTATCCACGGTAGAATGCAACTTTAAATTGATCCATTATCATATATGATTTTGGATTATATTTGGGAGAGACCTTTACCTTAATTTTTTTTATTGGATATGGATGGTGGAGTGTTAAACGGTGTAGATTTGGGACTTGGAAAAGTTCTACAGAAGAAGTAAAGTCCTATATCGAATAAAGTTATATATTGAAGATGCAAGGGTTTAAGGGCTTCTAATATTAGATCCAGTAAAGTCTTATATCGAAGATGTAAGGGTTTAACGGCTTCTGACATTAGATTCATTGTCTTCATAAGCCCCTTAATAGTAAAAACCACTTAATAAAAGTGGGATGCAAAATAGATTGGAGATTTTAATTTATTTAATTTAAAAATTTAGAAATTAGATTCATTGTCTTTAGAAATCATTAATAGTAGAAACCCTTCCATGTAGTTTTGGAAAAATAGATTGTACATTTACAATTGACATTTGGTTGACATTTGATTTATTGAGTGTAGTTTTGATATGTAATATTTCATTTTTATTTATAAGTTTTTTTAAGTTTTAGTAAGTAATATTTCATTTTTATTTATAAGTTTTTTTAGTTTTAGTAAGTAAGTTCACAATTTAATGGTAATCATCGCATTATCAAATAATGTAGTTAAATTGTATATTATGAAGTTTTTTTATCAAATAATTAAAATATTTTAATTAAAAATGTGTTGATTTTATGTAATATTATAAATTTTATTGAATTAAAATTTACTATTAGTTTTTTTCATAAAAATTAGAAATTATTTTAATTAAAAATGTGTTGATTTTATTGAATATTATAGATTTTATTGAAATTAAAATCTAATATTTATTTTTTTTTCTCATGAAAATTAGAAATTTTGAATGAAATAATACATTGATTTTATTGGATATTATAGATTTTATTGAAATTAAAATTTAATATTTGTTTTTTTTTTCTTATAAAAATTAGAAATTGTGAATGAAATAATACATAGCTTAATTAATGGTGTGTAGTATTAATAAATGTATGTTTAAGAATTTATAAATCTCAAGTTTAGATTAATACACTTTAAATTTATTATAAGTTATTTTTTATCTTCAAGACATTGCTCAATTTAATTATTGAGATTACACTTATTTTAATTTAAAATATCTTAATTTTAGTTTTGATGTCATAATTTTGTTAATATATTTATATTTAATTTAATTTTTATATATTCACAATTATTTGAAGGGATTGAAGATAACCTTTCAGCAAATTATTCATTGAGAAAGAGAGAATGTGATCGTCTACATGTTTCCTTGCTGGGAGAGCCGGAGAGCCGAAATTATTATCACAGGGGTATGCAATGAGGGGAAGAAATCCAATAACAATGGTGGCTTCTAGCAGGGACGGGAACCATGAATAAAGGAAAATTGTTTTGGTTCAAATAAAAAAAATATAGTGACGAAAGGATTTTGTTAAAATTAGTGAAATATCATTTTAAATTTAGATTTATCAAGCATTTAATGGAATATAATGATATTGTTAAAAAAAAAATTATTAAGTAGATGCAACAATGACTAAATGAAAATGGTATATTTAATTGTATTTGTAGGTGCAATAAATTTTATAATATAAAGAAAAGACTACCTAGAATTAAAGACAAGCAACTTTCCAATACATATAGGCTAGGAGCTATTACAACATATTCATTATGAGTTTTTATTCATGTCATTATGAGAATTGAATGTGAGTGGGGAGGATAACATTCATTCCTTATAACCATTCAAACTACACTCAATTGACAAAAAAAAAAACTACCTACTCTATTACTCAATGAAAAACCACATTTTAGTGTAACTCAATTATATTTATATTTGAATTATGTAGAAATAAAATTATTAGACCTCACAACCTTGCCTCATGTTATTTTTATTTTTTATTTTTATTAAAATATATTTTTAAAACTTTTTAATGATTTTTAAAAACATAGATAACATGATGTAAGAAAATTATTAAAAAAATAATAATAATCGTAGAAAACAAAAAGATAAGAAAAGATCTCATTTTGGTGAGTAATGGGAATCTTTATCTATTTTGAATTTAATCAAAGATTAAGAGATTCTTAACCATGAATAATTTTTATTTCTTTTGATTATTTATTATTTTTATTTTTTTTTATTATTTTTTATTAATTTTAATAAATAAAATTAAAAAATTTTTAAAATGTTTTTTTTTTTTTTAAGTAAATTACAAAATAAATTTATCAAATAAAATAAAAAATTGCAAATTTTTATTTTTTTAATGAAAGAGTAATCATTTTTTATATGGAACAATGAATAAGTAGGTTTGGAATTATGAATATGTCGTTCATTCATAGTTTAAAGGTGAAGGAATTATGCATTTAAATTTCATTTCACTCAATCAATCCATTCTTAGTACCACCATATTTTGAAATTCAATTGAAATGAGTTGAAACATAATATCGTTAAAGATTGAGTGCTAACCCCTCTATATGTTGAACCTTTTTATACTAGCTTGAAGCAAGGAGGTTTAGACGTCCATAGAGTTCGTTCGCAATATTCCTTAGCCAAGATCATGTGTACGAACAACATTCATTTTGGTTAAGGAACGAAGATTCAAAATATTCCCCTAGGTAAATGGCAATGATAAAGTCATGATTCCTAGTGGTGAACAAGAGCATATGAACAAGCTATTTATTTTTTCCAAAGAAGATTATTTATTTCTTCTAAAGAAGATCATTTGAAGAATTTTTACCTAGTGATTCCACAATGTCAATCAAGAAGATAGAAGAATATGTACTAGGTATTTTTCAAACCTTAAAGACATTACAGTTTACTCCATTCCTAAAAAGTTAATTATTGAAGGAAATAGAAGTGGAAAGGGGGTTCTTCATCTATAAGTTATCCTATCCTTGAAAAAAATGTTATTCTACAATCTAATTACTTAGAAAATAAGTATATTTTCAAAACCCCTCAAAAGTTCTTGACATATTTTCATAAGGGAAAAAATAAATTATGAATAGATTTAATTGAGTATAGGTTGTCTTCCGTTAGAAATTGGAAGTTGTTGGCATAGGGGCAGACTTAGGGTTCAACGCTACAACAACGCACCAACAAAGCCCTAACTACCAGCCCTTTCGAAAACACCTACGAAGCAGATGAAGTCTCACTCGAGGTAGAGACAAGAGTGGTTGCAAGACTCAGGTGTCTGCAATCTTAGTTGGGACACAGATCTATGATTATAATACTTAATAGAGTACTTAGCACCATCAGTTTGTTATTATTTAACCAATGTCTACTTCGTAGATAAAAAAAATCATCGCATCATTCATCCTGATCTAATGTATTTAAGCACTTAACATAAAGAAATGGGTCAGATATGGCAGATTCAAGCACTAAGCACATTTACCCATATCATATCTAACATCTAGATTCATCATAAGCACAAAGCATAAACATATCTATTTATCTATCTATCTATATCAAGCACTTAGCAATTAACACATAAATACATCAACACATCGCACAAAGTAGAATAACACAGTATTTACGTGGTTCAGCCCCACCCTGGGGCTACATCCACCAACTCTTTTTAAGCAGAGTAAGGTTTTTGTGGATCAGTCATCTACATGCACAGATCCACAAAAATCCTTTCACAGTCTATTACAACCACTTGCACTTAGATTTATAGTCTCTCACAATATGCACAAAGCATCTACAAATCATACTTGCACTTATCTTATCAACCTTACATCACTTAGATGCATATTCCCCTCCTTACATTGCCTAGACATCTATTTATACTTTACAAAATAGGCCTAATCATGGGTAAATCCATGGGCCGACATCCCATACCCATTACATATTCCCAAATCTCAAAAAGGACCCAAAACAGGGCCAATGTCCCGCGATCTCTGCTTCGTCTTGCGCTACGTCTTCGATAGGCTGTCAAAGTCCCAAAATAGGTCATGACCAAGAATCTCCCAAAACTTGGTCAAGGGAGAACAGGCCCCCAACACTCACCTGTGAGTCATCCCGAGTCACTCTAGTCTGACTAGCTCTACTTTGAATACCTCGAGCTTGGCTCAAGCTGCTTCGACTTGCTGCTATGCTATGGCCTCCTGTTCAATGAACTCTTGGATGACTGCATCATTGATAGGTCCCTCTAGACATTGTTCACCTGTAGTGACAACCTTCTCTAGCTCTTCTCCTTAGCCTTCTACTTCTGTAAACAATTGATAGGCCTTGTCTTGTACGGGTTGGAGTTTCTCAGTTACCTCCATTACTCTGCTCTGAATAGTATGGATTTGTTTTTGTGTAGTGCATTGCTCTTGGGAGTGCTTCATTCTTTCCACAATTGACAAGGAATTCGACTGTGCCTATATCTTTTCGACTTGATACTTTGGAGCTGCGACTCCAATGCCTTCAATTCTGGGTTCTCCATGAGTTGTTCAAAGTTCTGGGCACTGCGATCGGTAATTTTCTTGCATTCTAGGGTAAGATCCTTTAGTCTTTCAACTGCGCTCTGGGCGGTTTCTTCTCTTTGGTCTCAGGTACAGTGCGTAGTTCCAAATATGCTATGCATTGTTGTAGCTGTTGGATGGATTCTGCGAGCTAGTTCACCTGCTGTGAAACTCGGTCTTCTGCCTTGATTTCTAATATTTTCAAAGAATGAAGTGCTCTGTTGACCGCTTCCTTTACTTCAAGTTTCTCTGCAAGCAACTATTCCTTTTCTTGTTGTAGTTGTGCTTTTTCTTCATCAAACTTCGCTTGGAGAGCAAGCTTTTCCTGTTCTGCAGCACTGCGTTGTTCTACGAGTACTCCTTGTACTTGTGTCAAATCCTGGGTGGCTTTTTGTATTTCTTCATGTTCTTGTCGAAGGCGAGCTTCGATTGTATTGGCTAGGCGGTGGAGTTGAGCTGGCTCATCTCCCAATTCTGTTTCTTCGGGCGCAGTGGAGACTGTGTAGCTAGACTGTGTTGGTCACTATAATTGCTTAATTGATTTCAAACAACCAAGTGAAACATAAATTATCAACCCAGGGAAGTCTTTTATTTCAAAGATAACCACGCACTATATATGCTCAATTCCAAAAGCAGCTTAGTGTTGTAGTAAAGAAACTTATACTAATCTCACTTGCTCAAATAAACTGAAGTTCTGAATTAAATCACAAGAAAGTAACTTCCCTATTGCAAACTTTTAAAGATCAATCTAAGAATCCTGGATTACATTTAAAATAACACTTGCAATGGGAAAGAGCAACTATTCTGCAATCAGAGAACAAGACCCTTACTCTCAAACAGAGACTTCAGT
>JZKD02S0678696.1:359034-369241 GCA_000966675.3 Picea glauca | reverse complement strand
AATCATTACAATACATATCTGAATCCTATCCTAGATCGGATCTTCTTTCTAAATCATCATAGGATGTCCTGGTTTCACGCAACCGAATGCTATTACAGGAACTGAACGAGGTATTGTTGTTGCGGCTGGTGTAACAACTTCTTCTCATCGTTGCTGATGTTGTTTCAGCATCGCAATTCGCGGGTTGTTTTAGCCACGTGAATTGTGCTCTGACTGCGTTGACCGCTGACTGTGGCAGCTTCCTTGTGTTTCAGCATCGTCGGTTCTGGCGGTTTCCTCTGTGTTTCAGCATCTACAACTCTGGACTGTGTAACAGCTCTGTGTTTCAGCATCTGCATCCTCGGACTGTGTAGCAGCTCCGTGTTTCAGCATCTGCGACCTCGGACTGTGTAGCAGCTCCGTATTTCAGCATCTGCGACCTCGGGCTGTGTAGAAGCTCTGTGTTTCAGCATCAGTTCTGTGTTTCAGCAATGGGCCTTAAGTACAAATCTGCAGTTTTGGACACTTATGCATTTCTAATCAATGGTTAAGTACGAGAGTGATGTAAAATATCATGCAAAAYAGATTAAACRTATAGTAATGAGAAGGGACGTTGTATACCTTTGAGATGATCAGATAAAGTGATAGTATGAGTCTAAATGTAGGTGATCAAGAGTATAATGGTGGCAAAAATTATAGGCAAAAAGGTACATTGTGTGGTCCTAACAGACTGTAGGGCCTGTTGTACCCCTTAGAGTTCAGTCTCAATTCAGTCATACATCTCCTCTTTCTTTGCATCTTGTTTCTCTTCTATTTCCAACGAAGCATCTTGTAGGGCTGCTATGAGGAAATCGAGGTCATCAGAGGTGATAACAGTCTGCATCTTGGTCATGGTGGCCTTCACTTTCTTCCGGGAGGAAAGTTTTGAAGGCAAACCTTTCCTCTTCTTCAGGGGATCAACCTCGTCTCCCTACTTCTGTTCGACTTATTTTTCATCTAACTCTTTTCCATCACCTCCTTGCTCTAGTGATATGGAAGCAGTCTTCATGGATGCGGTGTCTAATTCTTGGACCTCTTCGGTCTTCTTTGTTCTACTTGGTCCAGGTGTATCCTACGTTGTTTCTGGGTTGTCAATGTCAGATATCTCCATAGGGTCTGCTAGAATAAGAAGATCCACCAATCAGTCCTTTGTGATCTCCTCCAAGTCCTCCTATGTTAGCTTGTAGTAGGATTGAAGTTATTTCTTATGTTCGTCGATGCACATTGTGATGTAAATAAAATGTTGATCTGCGCTGCACTTCATCAAAGGCTGGAACTGGTGTAGAGTATTCGGAGTCATGCAAGGCTCGGACTGTATGGCTATCTTCAGATGATTGTAGTAGGTATGAAAAACAACATTTGACTTCCACTGTTTATTCATGTCACTTGAGTACCACAGTGTACTGAACTTTGCAGCCAGTGGTTCAAAAGGCTCGATGTCTAGGAAGGTTGTACCTTCTGGCATCTCTCAGGAAATAAAAGCTATAAGGATCAAGAGCCAGCTGAAATGAAATTCGTATCCTTGATCCTGTGCTTCTCTATAGTCGATTTCCAACTGGTTCACCAGGTACTTCGCCCAGTTCATCCGAAGGCCTCCGTGCACTTCTCTGCGAGGTTGACTACAAAACCATTGACTTGGGTGGGTCAGTTCTTTCGCACTAACTTCCCTGCAATCAATTGATAGGCAAGGCGCACTGAGCCACTCTGGATAGAAGCTACCTTGTAGCCTCACGTGCCCTTCTCAACATTTCCATAAGTGTCTTTGATCTTCTATGCTAGAGTGTGATCCATGGATTTTCTGGGGTAAAACTCTTGTGGATCGGGTCCTTGCATACTCAATCCTGTGATCTGATTGATTAGCATCGGATAAACCATTATACGATGGTTTAGCCACAAATAACCTGCATGGTAACAAGACATAAACAACTTGACACATGCATTCACCTCCTGGTGTCGTCCGAAGTGAGGAATCTTCATGACGTTCAGCAGGGTAGACTGCGCGAGGTTCATATTCCAGGACTAGGGGATTATCTTCGAATTCTTTCCCTTAGTTCTGGCCAAGTACTTATGTGGGGCGAGAATGTTATAGACTTTGCGATCTCCAAGGTTGAAGTCACTAAACTTCAACGCTACAATCTTATCTTGCTCTGCTCGAACTGCACGTATCCCTTTTGGGCGGTACCCCGTAACCAAGGTGTATTCGAAATCCCGAGGCACACTGTCTCAATTTACTACGCCGCTTAGAAGTGGAATATAGGCGGGTAATATACTCGGGATTAATTTTGCATTCGCTAGATCATCCTTGTGCTTGGTTTTATTTTCATCAGATGGTCGAGATGGTCCGGTTCCGTGAGCAGTGGATGGAGAGGCTAGCAGTCCTCTTGTCGACAATTCTTGTACACCTGTAGACAGCGACATGACTCTCTCAGTCATGAGGTCGATCAGAACTTCTTCAACAATTTTCTTGGTAGCGCTCAACTCGTCTGACATACACACTTGGGGTTAACAATCTCGGGTTTGGAGGGTAACTTAGACATAGTAATAGGATAGAGGAAAATAACACAATGACCATTGTGTAAAATAAACAAGTCTGCAAGATCAAATTCACGATTGGCAAAAGTGTTCTCAATGCATGGCGCGATGGGATAAATAGGTAACTCGACAACAGGTCACTTGCAACGAGTATGAAGCCTTCATTAACTCTGTTATGTCCGTTATGGCACGGCCCCAACGGTCGGATGGTGAGTTTTCTATCCATAAATTTCTTTCTAACCATTTATAGCATTGGTATAACGGTTCTAATGTCCCCAACGACTATATTGCTTTGTCATGGCGAAGTGCCATGTGTCGTTCTTCTGATATCCCGACGAAGCTCCAATTTTGCAAATTTCCCTTCTATGAAGTTTCCTCTGGAACCTTCTGCAGCTTGTCGATCTTAGCTCTCTTCTTACTTATCTTTCTAGCCTTGTTCCTAGTGAGCTTCGTCTCGGTAGGCCTTTTTAAATTCTGATTCGTATCTTCTTTTGGCATAGGTACTTCACGCTGTTGAGATTCTTTCCTAAGATTTGAGGGTGATCCTTCTCCTTTATTTGGAATAGGTACTTCAATATTCTGTGGGTGTTCCAATGTTCTTGCAACTTCGACATCCAGGCCTCTGGTGTTAAATAGCTTCGATATGTTCTTATGTTCTTCAATCAAGTGTGCGATCCTTCTAGTCATGAATTATTTTAATTATTGCTTCTTCTGCTCTAAAACTTCTTCTTTTTCTTGCCTTCTGGCCTGATCTCTTTCAATCCAAGGTTTTCCTGGTAGCATGGTAAATGGGGCACTGTTCTCAATAAATATAATAATCTCAAAATCCTCCTCTGTCAAAGTTCCATTGACATTCATAGGTATCCGGGTGAGCTTTCCACATAGGTTTATCATCTTTCCTTTGAATAGTCCTATTCCTCCCAATGAAGGAATCATAACAGGCCTCCCTCTAGCTTCCCAAGTTCTCTTTGTCATGATATTCACCTGTTTTTCCTTATCTAGAACATGGTCAATGTCAAAATATCCTATTCTTGCTTCAAGGAATTCATTTTCTTTGAAGATCTTTGATAATATGACATGTCGGTGGTCATTTAGAGTTTCTTTCATCTGTAGCAATATGTTCTCTGATTCTTTCTGGGATTCTATCATAATCTTAGTTTTTTTATCTACCTTAGGGTTTTCTTGTCTTATGGTCATTTCTTCAAGATTAACAATCATTCTAGGACAATCCAATACTTCATGGTCCATAGCTTCACAACAAAGACAATTGGGTCTTCTCCTAGGGCATTCCTTAGCAAGATGTCCCAGTTTTCTGCAACTGTAACAGAGGTTTAATCATCTCTTTCTTTTAAATGATCCCCATCCTTTTCTGCACTGCACGCTAGGATCATGGTAGTTAACCTGCAAACATTTATTTCTAGGGTCCTGCATACACTTATTAGTCCAAACATTCTTTCTATGAATAGGTATAACATATTTTTCACTACTCTTATCAGATCTATTCATATTAAATCTTCTTTCATCTATTAATACCCTAGTTTTCAAGCCAGGATAGAATCTATCAAACATACCTAGATCCATATTGTTGAAACAAAAATTTCCACTTATCTTACTTCTACAGAGCACAAAGCTTTTAGATCTAGAACTTTTCAATATTCTTACCTCTTTCAAAGCATAGAGCTTTCAGATCTTACCTCTTTTAATAAAAAATTCTCTCTTTTACCTTTCTCAGAGCACAAAGCTTTCAGATCTTACCTCTTTTCTTCAGATCAGACTTCTTTTCCTTAGTAAAGAGATTTTCAAACTAAGTAGAGTACTACGCACTAGATCAACAGATCTATGCACAGAGCTTTCACAATTTCAGGTTGGATCCTTGCACAAAGCTTATTCTTCCTTAGTTCCCAGCAATCACAGTTTCAGGTCCCAGCAACGAAACCATTTGTTGGCATAGGGGCAGACCCAGGGTTCAACGCTACAACAACACACCAAGAAAACCTAACTACCGGCCCTTTCGACAACACCTGCGAAGCAGATGAAGTCTCACTCGAGGTAGAGGCAGGGGTGGTTGTAGGACTCAGGTGTCTGCAACCTTAGCTGGGACCCGGATCTGTGATTATAATACTTAATAGAGCACTTAGCACCGTCAGTTCGCTATTATTTAACCAATGTCTACTTCGCAGATAAAACAGAGCATCGCATCATTCACCCCGATCTAATGTATTTAAGCACTTAGCCTAAATAAATGGGTCGGATATGGAAGATTCAAGCACTAAGCACATTTACCCATATCATATCTAACATCCAGATTCATCATAAGCACAAAGCATAAAAAGATCTATCTATCTATCTATATCAAGCGCTTAGCAATTAATACATAAATACATCAACACATCACATAGCAGAATAACATAGTATGTATGTGGTTCACCCCTACCCTGGGGCTACGTCCACAAACTCTTCTTCTTTATTAGCTTCAATCAGTCATCCACATGCACAGAGCCACAAAAACCTTACTCCGCATAGGACAATAGATCTGCGCGCACCTCGCTAGATCCTCCTTCCCGAGATAGGTCTAGCATAAATCCTTTCACAGCCTATTACAACCACTTGCACTTAGCTTTACAGTCTCTCACAATATGCACAGAGCATATACAAATCATACTTGCACTTAGCTTATCAGCCTTACATCACATAGATGCATATTCCCCTCCTTACATTGCCTAGACATCTATTTATACTTTACAAAATAGGCCTAATCATGGGTAAACCCATGGGCCGACATCCCATACCCATTACATATTCCCAAATCCAAAAAAGGACCCAAAAAGGGGCCAAGATCCCGCGATCGTTTCTTCGTCTTGTGCTCCATCTTCGACAGGCTGTCGAAGTCCCAAAATAGGTCAACATGACCAAGAATCTACCAAAACATGGTTAAGGGCCAACAAAAGTGAAAGTCACAATTTATTTTCACTTCCAATTTATATACAACTATAACACCTAAAGCTAAGAATCATATTTTTCAACATTTTAACATTTTATGGCCAACCCAAACCCAAACACAACTCCACCACCGCCACCAAGTGTAAATGCTTAGGTGTATGCTAGGTACGAACCTCTTAGACTTCCTCAAAAACTTACATGGTATGAAAGAGAATTATCTTAAGATTTTCAAGTGACGACCATATTGTTTGTTTTCAATACTATAGATATAACTTGGCCATTGAGTATGAAAATGTGTACATGACTATTTTTATTTAAAGTATTGAATTTGATGCAAGAAAATGGTTTTAGAATCTGCTTGTGAATTAAATAAACTCTCGGGACATTTTCCAATCAACTTTCATGAACCAATGGGGAGAGAAAATATATCATCATTATTACTTAACTATATTTGCATCATTAAAGAAGAAAGATGGAGAAACAGTCTTGAAGTTTAGCAAAAGGTTTAATGGATTATATAACAAGATCCTTGTGGATATTAGACCTTCTCAAGTAGTCATGAAGGTCACTTATGCAACTACTCATGGTCCTGATTTCTCTACGATGTTAAGGGAAATTGGGTCTATAACCTTGGATAACATGGAAAGTGATATAATGGACATAGAAGATAATATGGATACTTTGAGGAAGATTAAAATGAAATTTGATCATGGAGAAATGAAAAATAAGAGGATTTTCCTTCTCAAGCCTCATCTCTAAATCCCCAAGATACTAAGATTGATGAAATGGCTAAGTTAATCAAAGAACTCCTGAATAAAATAACTAAATTGCAAATGTGAAATAGAGCTATGAGTCAAGCTCCTCAAACTGGTAAGATGAATTATAATTTTACAATCCTCAGTTGCTTATCCAATAGATAAGAAATGGAGTTCCTCAAATTCAACCTCCTTTTAGAAATAACAATAATAATGTATTGGTGGAATTTATAATCGAAAATGATAATGAGAAAGAAATCTTTAAATATCAACATCCACCACCTAATATGAACTGGCTAGAAGGAGAAGGGAATTATACACATTTGACCCAAGAAGATTATTGGGAGTCCTTAGGAATTAATAACCAATTCTACGCAACTCCACATGAAGAGAATCAAGATTTACGATCCGATAAATATAGTTGATTTGTTGATTCCATACCAGTGGAGTTACAAGATAAGTATGATCTCATATCAAGGTCAAATGCTAGTGAGAAGAAAGCAATAAATCCTCAACCAATTGTGCCCAATGTAAGTAGAGAATATGTAGAAGAAGAAAGAACAAATAAAAAAAGTAAATGAAAAAGGATCTCTTTTAGGGAATTCGTTCACTTCTCCTTCACACAGAAGGAAATGGATTTATAACTTTCTCATTGAGGGCTCCCAGAGTCTATATTAATGTTTTTATTACTTTGTTGACCAATTTAAAGAGGTTACAAGACACTCTAAATACCATTGGGAGGTTGATGGTTTTAACATGAATATTGAAAAAGGACGGAGAGGTAAGTTAAGTGACTTAAATACCTTCCCGTGGATAAAAAAATATTTTTCTCATAACATAAACTCTCCCTAGTGCCTCAAATAAAACTAGTTAAATGATTAGTGCCTTTTGACAGAGATTTGGTATGATAAAATATGCAAATGATCTCTCCTTTGGCCTTGGAAATATGAATGTTTATCATTAAATTAATTTAACACATGAATTAGGTTCTTTAAACAGTCATTTTGACAACACAATATGAATTAGGTTCTATAAACAGTCATTTTGACAACACAACAAATTTTGAGAAACATATATACATACTCAAAACATGGTGTACAAGCTATCCCAATACCAAGACCTAGTAGAAAAGAAGTACATTACATAGATAAATGATGTACAACAAATAACAGTTGAATAAATCCAATTACCTAAGCAACATAAATAAGTTACACAAAAAAATACACATAGATATAGTTAACAAATTTTAGATTAACATGTAGAAGATTGAAATTCTCTACAGTGAAGTTGTGGTGAACCAAGCTGGTTCACCAGGTAAATACCCAATATAGATAGGATGTGGGTGGGTGGGGCATATATAGAAAAACTTTATATGTGGGTGGGGGGCATTAATAGAAAAAATTTAATAAAGTTTTTCTATATATGCCCCCCACCCACTTAATAAAGTTTTTCTATTAATGCCCCCCGCCTACATATGTGGGTGGGAGACTAAAGTTTTTCTATTAATGCCCCCCACCTACATATAAAGTTTTTCTATATATGCCTCACCCACCCACCTACCCACTACGGTCATTTTCACAAATCCACCCCATACCAAAAGTGTCTCAAAATCCACCCGATCTCCCCATCTCTCGTTGAGACATTTGTTTATACTTGAGTCATATATTTGTGTGAGCATGACACGACATAATATTCACAAGTCATATTTACTGATGCCGACAGCTATGGCGACCATGCACTGCTTAACAAACGTGTCAACTGATGCCCAGAGGTACGCCTTGCACGGCTTAATAAACGTGTAAATTGATGGGGAGCAGGAAAATGATTTGTAAAGAATATCTGCAACACTATCTCCATGGCCATCAGCGCGATACCAGTATAGGAAGAGAGCATTTGGAGACTATACATCTCTTTGCGAAGCCTGCCTTCATCGCATGGAAAGGTATGGCCTGCCCACGATGTACAGTCCTCTATTAATTGTTTTTAAAGGTTACAGCAATATGAAATCCTCAGTGTTAAAATCATTTTTTTATCTTCAGAAATGTGCTTATACTTATCACATTATTTATGTATATATATAATTTAGTTATTAATTATTATGAGATTTACCTAGCTACAATTATATACATTCTACTGATCTCCTCCCCCTCAGCTGCCTGGAACATGAATGGTCATTACGCCGTATATCAGTAATTTCTACATACGAATGAAGTGAACATAGGATGAACATTAGTTCTTAATATTTTCCCCTAGTGAGTATAGGAGTTCCACAGCTATAGGATGAACATTGGTTTTTAATCTTTGCCACGAGAGAATACAGGAGTTCCACAGCTATACAGTCCCAGTTGGGAAAGAACACCAAAAGAAACAAACAGTCTACATATTCTCTTTATGGATACATAAATGGCAGCTTTACCTTTACCTTCCATTTCTGTATCCGTAAATGTATCCGTAAATGGAATTAAAAATCGTTGAAATTTATCCGTGCTTTACTTTGCTTTGTGCTTGCCATTGGTTCACAGTCGTTGACACTTTACTTTGAAGTGCTTGACATTGGTTCACAACTTTACTTTGCTAAGTACTTGACATTGGTTCACAATTTTTAAAATAGAAGTACATTGGTTCAGAGTGCTTTGGATAGATACCACTGAGAGGAAGAAAATATTATCAATTCTATAGATACCACTGAGAGGAAGAAAATATTAGCAATTCTACCACTGAAGTGCTTCCAAGTGCTTCGGATAACTATCACTGAGAGGAAGAAAATATTAACAATTCAACCACCGAGAGGAAGAAAATATTAACAATTCTACCCAGTTCTTAGTAGTGATTCTTGAACAATAAATTCAATCTGAATCTAAACTACAGTTTTTCTTTTTGTATGAACTGTAACTAGCTTGGCATCATTGCATGCATTCTACTTACTGTTTGAAGGATTGTTCGTGTACCTTGATTGATTGAATCTAGGCAAAATTGAAATTGGAACTTGGCTGCAAGCTGCTTTATGAAAATAAGTTGTTAAGCTTTTCTATTTGTATTTTTAATGGTGTTGCATTTTATATGTACTATAAGTTGTTAAGCTTTTCTATTTGTATTTTTAATGGTGTTGCATTTCATATGTACTATAAGTTGTTAAGCTTTTCTATTTGTATTTTTAATGGTGTTGTATTTCGTATGTATTAGGCAAAATTGAAGTTGGAACTTGGCTGCAAGCTGCTTTAAGAAGATAAGTTGTTAAGCTTTTTTATTTGTATTTTTAATGATGTTGTATTTCATATGTACTGTGATGATGTTGTGATGATGTTCTGTTCAATGCAATATCATAATATCATAATAATTTTATGTGATGATGTTCTGTTCAATGCAATATCATAATAATTTTATGCATTGTTCAATGCAATAGCATAATATCATAATAATTTTATGTGATGCATAGGTTATCTTTTTATTCACATTGTGAATAAAAATGAACAAAAACTTGTTTTGTATATATGGGGATATATGCGTCAAAGCCAAACTCCGCTGCAGCAATAGTTATGTTTCCTTGGAAGGTGGGGATATATTTCCAGTGGAGATATATTCGTCAAAGCCAAACTCCCCAGCAGCCTGTTGCTGCTATTCCACGTTCGTCTGGAGCTATAAAAGTCACCATGCAGGCCACCACATAAAACATATAAAGAGATTGGCGTCCCAAGTCATAGCAGTAGCACCTTTGTTACAGCAGTTTCAGCTAATCTTTTGATTGGCAAGATCGAAGTTTCCTTAAGCCAAACTCCGGTGGAGCCTGATTACAAAACAAATTTAATTTTTTAAATGGCATATGACATCCAAGTATATGATTACTTTTATGTGAGATAACTGTACATATTAGTTTATCTTTGCTTTTTTGTTTTTTCTTTTTTAAACCATCCACACACGAAGACAATTACACACAAATTTGTGTGTTATTATATATATATATA
>JZKD02S0678696.1:276518-344079 GCA_000966675.3 Picea glauca | reverse complement strand
AATAAATCATTCATCATTCTAACTCAACATTTAAGGTCGAGAAAAGACTTATGAGAATCAGAAAATGTGAAGCAACTACTGGAAGGGTGCCCATTTCCACCGAACTGTAGGCTTAGTCACTCCAAATGGATTTACCACTAGCCACCATCGAGCTAGACCACGATGCTCTGCAACAAAACCTGTTCTTCTCGCTCAACCACAATAGGGACATAGGTTACTCTCTTCTTCCCACAAGATCTTGGCAATGGTTTACACGATACCAAGCAAGGATGACTAGCCTCGTTTATCAGGTTGTATCATAACCTTCTCTGCCATTTTTGGTGTCTAGAATGCTTAGTTTTTCCATTCTTCATTGAATCCCATGGATTCACTTCCCATCTTTGCACTCTTCATAGGTGTGTTATTTCCTCTCCCCACCACACCTTCCCTTCTCACCTCTTTTAGCAGGGTTGCATGTGGCTCGAATTCCCAGTCAGCGGTCAAGTTTGGAAGCCTTACGGATGAGTTCTTACACACCCCATCCCTCATTAAATCTTTAGGAGGTATTCCCACCCATCATCCCCACAATAATTCATTTATGGGTCATAGGACGGTTATGGTCCCGAGAAATTAAATCTAGTAATCATTGGTTTGGTGAAAGTTAACGCAACCATTCTTGGTCCCCTTCACCCTCTCTTCGTATAACATTCGTGGTATTTCTAAGTACACCCCCCCTTCCATTAGTCATGCAACAGTTGTCCATTTTCTTATTAAATAATTAGGTTCACATTTGTTTACCTTTCAAACAAAGTTCCATCGAATCAATATTCACACATATAAAGTTTTCCATAGTCTTTTGGACATTTATATTTATATTTACAAACTGAGGGAAACAGGGTGTCACAATGGGTGGGGTCCTTTATTTCATAATGTTGGGAGGAATGAAAGTGGAACATTTTCCACATATTTTTCACGTACAATGAAACAATATAATGGTATATATGTGTTCTTCTCTTTTTGAAAATAACTAAGGTGCATGTCCTTGAATGGATTGGTTATGCAATCACAATAGTATGTTTTATTGTCACCGAAGCTGATCAAATAATAATCCAATCATGGGAGCCACTGAAATACAACATAGTATGAGGTTATTATACAACAACAACCATGGGGCTTAAATAGGTTCTTCATTCTATTTGAATCAACCAAAAGGTTGAAAGGCCTTCTCCTCTATGGGTGGCATAGGCTAAGGCTTCTACGAACTGGAGCCCGATGGGACATCTCTGACACCGGGACCCCATCCCATAGAACACCGCGGTCGGTTGTCAACCCACGACAAGCTCTCATCCTCCCCAATCCCACAACGCCCTCCATTATCCATTTCATTGATCCCGTTGTTCCAGTGTACTCATGTGGACGTCCCCTCGGGAATTCAATACAGGGTGGTTTCCCCTGCAAGCCTAATTATCCTCTTGCACCCCTCCTCCTCCTACCTGATTTTATTCTTAGCATTGGCGTCCCCTATTCCATTCTTAACACTTCCATTTTCAAATCGTCGGAGCAGTTTCAACTCGCATTCTAATACACGAATAGTTATGCAATTATAACCAGATCAACTTACTCTCAACGTAGACACCATCACAGCTTGTAGACTCAAGAATATGTGTGTATGTCCACATTGCAGGGGACCCGCTGATTCACTCAATTTCCAGCCATTGGTTTGTGCTATGTTTAAACTCTATGCATTAGCACAGTGTTTCCCACACCCTCTACACAATGCGTGGTGGTATCTGTCACTAATATTGAAACACGTACCAACTTGTACCCAAAATACAGAGACATGATAATTGTTGTGTGTGACAAATTCATAAAGTAAAATGCACCTGTGTATACACCTACAACCATTCACCTCAAGCCACGAGCATTGGTTACCTTCAACCACCTTCATATGGGATTTTAAATATAAATTATATATGTTGTATAATGCTTCATGTCTCTGGTGATTGTAAATACAAGAACCAAGTATTTGAATTGTGTATTACTTGATTGAATCTTCAATGGGAAGATATATGATAACCATAATGCATTGTTTTAGTGGTGATACTTGATTGAAATGCTTACTGATGATAGAGATTATAAGTCCAATCCTAGCTAGATTGGGTGTTCTTGTAGTACTACAAAGGATGCTTAAGGGTTTCATTTTTGCCACATAGAAGACACTTGGGCTAGGGTACCCTTAAGTATTTTAGGCACTATCCAATAAGCAAAACCTCCATGAACCAAAGGGAGTTAAGCCTCGAAGTCCTTGCATATTTAGGGACAACAAAAAGAAGAGAATACAATAGACTTTATAACATTAAAACGTCTCCAACTTTATTACAACAAGGTAAGGAGAACCGCTACTCCATGGAAAAATTTCATAACATTTATACAAAAGATATCATGTAGCAGAGTAAGACAAACTTTCACATGACATATATAGGTACATATGATATAATTTGAAGGAGTAGGAGGAGGATATCATCTAAGAAGATGCAATGGTGATCTCATCTTCAGTTGAGTCCAAAACAAGTTCAGGATGGACCCTCAATGTTCCATCTAATGCATTGGGCTGCCCAAGGGATTTCATAGCAAGATGTGTTTCCTTCTGCCCTAAAACCATCATCGTTTCAAAGGTTGGCCCCTGCATGCATGCACTCCATAAATTAGCAGATTACAATCACAACACTCATGTTTCAGAATTACACTGAACCTAAAGACATAGCCAGTCCTTATGTAATAAGCTAGAATATTTCCAACTTTAATTCATCTTTTAGAAAGACCTACAAATATTAAACTCATAGAATTTAGTGAACTAGAATTGAAATCACTCACAGAATAAGATAGATCAAAATCCTTCTGAACTGTCTATATTCATATTTCAAACATTTCTCAATAAATCAAAGTATTTTTACTATGATTCCCCATTATGTACAAAGTAAAATAGATAGACAATAGAGCATCAAGATACACATTATGTCCAAAAGATCCAAATTTGGAACTGGCAGAGTCAAGCCTGTATTGATTGCATTGAAAATGGACAATGGGTCTGAAATGCAACTTGAGGTTGCAAAGCTCAATGATGTGGCCTCGAGGTGCATATCAACCATGGGTTTCAATGGTTATGTGCTAGTTGATAAATCCTCAAGGCATCATAATGATTTATACAGGTTGGACATTGATGGCCAAAAGATCCAAAGTTGGAACTGGCAAAGTCAAGCCTTGTTTTTGGTATAGTGTATTTTTCAACAAGAAAAGCAAGGTGCATTTCAGAGCCTGGGGGTGTGGGTGATAAATCCTCAAGGCATCATAATTATTTATACAGGTTGGGCATTGAAACCATAAGCCATCAATATGTAACATAAGTCCTCTTTACACAAGATGCATGGATTTGAGATTGAATGTTTTAAAACAGAAAAGCTACTACTTCCACTAATATCTTTGTCCAAACTTTACATAGACTTTAAGTAGCATAAGATCCATGTTAACCCAATATTTATTAATCACCAAAAGTGCAAGATCCATGTTAACCCAAAAGTGGAAGATCCATGTTAACCCAAGATTTATTAATCACAAAAAGTGCAACCCTCTCATAAAATGATTAATAGATCCGGCTTAACATAGATATATGCCAAGTATATTTATAATTGTTGTACCTTTCAAAGTAATCACCAAAAGTGAAAGCCTCTCAAGACTTAATAAACCTCGGCTTAACATAGATGTATGCCAAGTCTCCAGTCTTAAAAGATTTGGGCTTAACATAGATATTTTGGTGAAAGCCTCTCAAGACTTAATAAACCTCGGCTTAACATAGATGTATGCCAAGTCTCCAGTCGTAAAAGATTTGGGCTTAACATAGATATATGTCTAGTATATTTATAATTGTTGCACCTTTCAAGGTTTAATATATAGGGGCTTAACATGGATGTATACTAAGCTTTCAAGGTTTAATATATAGGGGCTTAACATGGATCTATACTAAGCTTTCAAGGTTTAATATATAGGGGTTTAACATGGATCTATACTAACATTTCAAAGTTTAATATATAGGAGCTTAACATGGATCTATACTAACTATATTTATATTTATAATTGTTGCACCTTCCAAGGCAATCACCAAAAGTGCAAGCCTCTTAAGGCTTAATAGACCTGGGCTTAACATAGATATATGTCAAGTCTCAAGGCTTAAAAGATATGGTCTTAACATAGATATATGTCGAGTATATCAAGGTTTAATATATGGGGGCTTAACATGGATTTATATTAACCTTTTAAAGTTTAATATATAGGGGCTTAACATGGATCTATACTAACCTTTTAAAGTTTAATATATAGGGGCTTAACATGGATCTATACTAAAGTTTAATATATAGGGGCTTAACATGGATCTATGCTAACTATATTTATATTTATAATTGTTGCACCTTCCAAAACAAGTTCAGGATGGACCCTCAATGTGCCATCAATTACTGTGTAGCCAGTGTCGTTATATACATTTTAATATTTCTAGAATAGCTTAAAAAACAGTCATGTCATTTGATGAAGTGAAATTTTTTTGGTTAGAACCTTTCGTCCTCCTTTTTAGCAGAAAATCCAAACTTTGGTACTATGATGACTCCTAAAGTAGGAAGTTAGAGCATAGAATATTGTACATTTGGGTTTTATTTAAGATTACTGGGATAGATCGTTGGGATAGATTGCAATGTGGTTCATAGATTATTGGGATTCTTCAATGCAGAGATGTTAGCTTGCTTTGTTGTGTTGGGTGTTGTAGTTAGAGCCTGATTTTGATACAACGACAAAGTTCCTGCGATCGAGTGACAACCTACTGTTGTGAGGAGAGGTGTTGTGATGTAGGTTCTACCTACCCAACAATAATATGTTAAATTTCTAGAAACCGATTCAGAGAATGTATTCCACAAGTTCAATATGTGTGGAGGGTAGGATTAGGGGAATGAAATTGTTAAAGATGTATCATGTGTGTGTGCACCGCAGTATACATCTAATCATTTGAATCTATTATCTCTAATATCACTAACACAAACCTAGTGTTGTGAATCTATGAGGTTACAAAAAGAGCTTACAGAAAGAGGAAGCTTAATACATGATAAGAAGTAGTGTTTAGCAGTAGTATTAGGTCCATGCTTGGCAAGAGAAACCACGGTTTAGCAGTAATTCGATCTGGTTATAATTGCAAGTTCGTGTATTAGAATGCAAGTTGAAACTAGAAGTGTGATTTGAAACTGGAAGTGTTGAGAATGAAATAGGGGACGCCAATGTTGAGAATGAAACTGGGGAGGAGGAGGAGGAGGGGTGCGGGAGGAGAAGGAGGCTTGCAGGGGATGCCACCCTGCATTGAATGCCCGAGGGGACATCCACTTGCATCACGTTGGAGCAATGGGATCAACAAAATGGAGAATGGAGGGCGTTGAGGGCCCGAGGAGGACAGAGCTTGCCGTGGGTTGACGGTCGGCTGCGACGTTCAACGAGATGGGGTCCTGGTGCCGGAGACGTCCCATTGGGCTCCATTTCATAGAATGCTTAGCCTACGCCCCTTCACCCTGTATTCATGGTTATTTCCATACAAGTAGTCATGAGGATATACTCGGGTACTTAAAATTTTCCTTTTAATCAATACAAATATGAGACACTATATGGAAAATGGGTGGGGTCCTTTATTTCATAATGTTGGGAGGAATGAAAGAGGAACATTTTCCACTTATTTTTCACGTACAACGAAACAATATGGTGGTCTATATGTTTTCTTCTCTTTTTGAAAATAACTAAGGTGCATGTCCTTGAATGAATTGGTTATGCAATCACAATAGAATGTTTTATTGTCACTGAAGCTAATCTAATAATAATCCAAGCATGGGAGCCACTGAAAAATACAACATAGTATGAGGTTATTATACAACAACAACTATGGGGTTGAAATAGGTTCTGCTTTCTATTTGAATCAACCAAAAGGTTGAAAGGCGTTCTCCTCTATGGGTGACTAAACCACAAGTTTGAAAGAGATTTTTATCTATACTAGTAGCCATGGTGTTGAAATAACATAATGGCATAATTGATTTCATTGTAGCTGAAATCAATTTTACGATCCAAGCAAATAAAAGTAGCTACCATGTGGTTCTTGTGGATACAAGTTGCATACTCCAAGCTTACAATTGACTTTGAAGTTGCATCATAGTGCAATTTAATTGTATTTCAACTATGAGAAGAAAATAAATATTGTTAAGCATTAGTGTCAAATTGGTTTGACATGAAAGAAGGCTATGGCACACTGATGGTAGATGATGATAGGGTGGTATATGTCAACCACTTCTACATGTAATAATGTTTAAAAACACCTATAATGTTAATTCATGTGGAGTGTCGACATTATTACCCAATATGCTTCTAGGGTTGTGTTACCTCCTATCAATTTTGGTATGAATGGCTGTCATTAACCTCACAAGTAAGAACAAGTTCATAGCTTTTCCCAACGATCCCAATCCTCAAATATTTGAGTGTAGTTGACAACTCCACCTTTCCATTGAGGAGGATTGTAACCATATGCATTTCAAATGATTCTAGTTGGCTCTATCTTGCAAGCACCATGTGTTATAATGCCAACATTCCACATGAAATACAATGATACAAATTCCCTAACATTTATCCACATGGAGGAGGTTAATTTACATCACCTACCATTTTCCTCACTTATTGGGCCCAACCAGAACTTATCCTCACTTATTGGGTCCAACTGGAACTCTGGAACTCACACCTGATGACATTTATCCTTTTTCCCTCTCTACATATAGGATATAGAAAATGTCGCTTCTATATATTTGACACTCATCATTCCTAAGTTATCATGTATTACTTACAAATTTATCCTATTTAATGCAAATTACCCACTACTCATGCATCCAAGAAAGGCCCGTGTATTAAGTAAGATGGTTTATAGAGACCATGATCAAGTAAATAACTCAAAGATGCGTGCATATGACATCACATAAAGGTTATAATATTTACTATGAAAGCATTAAACAATAAGTAATCTGAATGCTAAGATGCATAGAATGCAAGCATTGGTTAACAATTTGTGAACTTATGGTGAGCAATACACAATTATTTTTGTCATGAAACAACAACAACGCCATAGCCATATATGACATCGCAATACAATATCACCATAGGATTTGGAGAGGATTAATATTATTACTTGTGATCGAGGAAATTGTCGAGGCCTACTACAAGCCAAGTTATGACATCAAAATGTTAAGACTACCCACATTCTATAGCATGTTATAATTTATTTCTATGTATCCTTAAACTTGGGAAAATAACTCATTTTCAATATTAAAATCATTTTTCAGTCTTCAATAGTGCGTGTTTGTCCACTAGTATACACAAGTATATGTGTATAGTGTAATTTCTAGTTTCGATGATATATATGACTACAATCATATGAATGGTACCCCTTTCAATTACTTGGAAAATGTATTCTCACTAGACATTACACTCTTGGTATGTACCTAGATTTTACATTTTCCATATCCTTCTATATAGATAGTGAACAAAATATGAACATTATAGTTAGTTCTTCAAGTTAGGGGAGAGAACAAAAAGAAACAAAAAAATGATATCTGATTTATCCATCTTAACCTTGGATTTATTATCTGTACATGCATACAAAATTATTGAAAGTTACATGTTAATTAAAAAGATAATGCATAAAGTGATTCTCAACATGTTTCAGAGAATTTCTCTCCTTCACATTATAATGGTAATCCTCCTCTTAATCCTATGAGTGTTTCTTCAAACAATCCTTTTACAGTGACTAGACTGACTGGACAAACAAATGTTGATGAAAAGAATCTTATTGTTGACTCATCCATATCCCATCCTGCATAAGTATATACTTATTTACTTAATTATCCCTCCAACACTTCTTTTCCAATAGTTGAGCGGCTCAATAATGTTTAAGAAGACCTACCTCACTTTTTCTTTCTTTAATCCAACTCCTCTTCCTCTCCTCTTCCTCCGACTAGGTCAAGGCCTTTTTCTTTCTTTAATCTAACTCCTCTTCCTCCGACTAGGTCAAGGCCAGTGCCCATGTAGACCAAAATTATTGAAAGTTACATGTTGATTAAAAAGATAATGCTTAAATTTAAATTTCTTGCATCATAACAAAATACATAGAGTAGATATCCCCTAAATCTTGGAATTTTATGTTAAATATAGTTAAACTTTGATCAATACAATAGCACATCATTATATGGATGTCTTCTACATGATCATGGCCTAAGATCCCATCAAAACCATTAAACATATACATTCTTGGCTCTAAAGTATTGCATTGAGTTCTTGCATCATAACAAAATATATATAGAGTAGATATCCCCTAAATCTTGGAATTTTTCCACCAAAATTACACAACCGGTTAGAATATCTTAAAAACCCTTTAGAATATAAAGTGAGTTCTTGCATCATAACAAAATACATCTAGAATATAAAGTATTACAGTGATTTCTTGCATCATAACAAAATACATCTAGAGTAGATGTCCCCTAAATCTTGGAAATTTTCCACCAAAATTACACAACTGTTTAGAATATGTTAAAACTCTTTAGAATATAAAGTGAGTTCTTGCATCATAACAAAATACATCTAGAATATAAAGTATTACAGTGAGTTCTTGCATCATAACAAAATACATCTAGAATATAAAGTATTACAGTGAGTTCTTGCATCATAACAAAATACATCTAAGTAGATATCCCCTAAATCTTGGAATTTTTTCACCAAAATTACACAACCCTTTAGAATATGTTAAAAACCGTGTATAGTTAAAATTTTATCAATACAATAACACATCATCACATCATCATTATATGGATGTCTTCTACATGATCATGGACTAAGAGCCTATCAAAACCATTAAACATATATATTCTTGGCTCTAAAGTATAAGTATTAGAGTGATATAACAAGTTGAGAAGAAAAAGCTCCCAACTTTATACCAATCTACAAGTCTTGAAAGAGTGCCTTATAGAAGGAAAATAATATCAATCCTCCTTAGAATCTTGAGAACCAATCCAATCAAGATGGTTGTAAACATCCACCCATCATGAAAATGAAAACACTAGGCCACAAGAATTAATATTCCATTATTACCTGTCTCTAGAGATAGATGAAGACGAAGAAAAATAAGAAAAACACTTACACCTAAAATGTAAAATGTTGAGAAACGTCATAAAAGCCCAAAGAAGTAAAAACCAAACCTAGAAAAGAAGTAAAAACCAAACCTAGAAGAGAAGAGGACGTCGATGCCCATATCGAATAAAAATCCATTGAATATCACCCATGGACGATTAAATTTGGAGATAAATCACCCATGAACCAACTAGGGATCCATATTGAACCCTACAATGAAGAAATTTGGAAATATGATATCATATCCGTGATGATCTACTACTTCAAAATAATTCACATCTACGATTCTTTGTGAAAGCTTAGCTCACATCAAAATTCAATTTTTTGAGAATCACAATCCCTAACATCACTAGATGAAAAATCTAACACTATGAAGCTGAAAAATATTTTACCTCCTATAATATTTCTATAGATTCATCCATTTACATACCTATTGAATCCATAGACAAAGGATTTGATCTGTTTTCCTTAGGCTAACCCTTATCATCCCTTGGTGAAAAAGTGCTCTTCAATCCCTACACACCTTGCAGTAGACACTAAACCACCATATCCTCGGATTTACAAGGTTCTTTAAACCACCATATCCTCGGATTTACAAGGTTCTTTGACCTTCTTTTATTTCTTATATGTAACTTTCATAAGAGGGTAATCAAAAATAATGTTCCCGTGCTTGTTACAAAATTGAAATATGAAGGTAAAGTTATCATAATAAAGTATATAAATCTATGTATTGCGTATACAATCTAGGATAATTTATTCCACTAAAAGATTTCCATGTGTAGACATAAAAAAATATACTTGTGTAGACATCAAAAACATATACTAGGCACACCCTTAGGTCATGCTAAGATTCCTTTTTGATATTGAAAAAAAATCAAGCTTATCCCAAATAGATTTTAAAATTCTATGATCTAATAAATGGAGAGAAAGACTTGGAAGACATAACTATAAGCATAGTTATTTCCAGGTCAATGGAGAGAGACTTGGAAGATATACCCATGCGAGAAATACTTGGAAGACATACCCATGAGAGAAATACTTAATGGAGAGAGACTTGGAAGACATACCCATGAGAGAAATACTTGGAAGACATACCCATGAGAGAAATACTTGGAAGACATACCCATAAGTTTGGAAGACATACCCATAAGAGAAATAATTGGAAGACATACCTATAAGTAGAGTTGATATTTCCAAGTCAATGGATAGGAACACTTGGAAGACATACCCATACGTAGAGTTGATATTTCCAAGTCAATTTAGAGTTTAGGGAATCAGTTCATGGAAAAATAACCAACCCAAATTATTGGAAAAACCATCGATCTCCTTGAATGATCATGCATTTGTCCTAAGAATTTTGAAACAAGAAATACAAATATTCACTGTGCATAAGAGAGATGCTCACCTTTCCCTTTGCATCCTTGAACCATGAGGAGCCAATAAATGAAACCATGCTCCTCATTGAGGGCTTCATTCTACTAATTAAGCACCAAATCTATCTTTCCAAGATGACTCCTAACCACCATAAAAATTCCAATCTATTGTGCAATTTCTGATTGGTTTATGTTTTTAATGCTTCCACTAATGTTTCAATCATAAACTAGCTGTGCTAATAATTAATAAAGAGATTTTATTCGGATTATTAGTCGTGTGCTGGGTTTCCAGGAAAATCAACACCTCAGATCCAACATTCTTGACCAATTGTTTTCCTAGTCCATGTGAAGTAGGAATCCTATTAATATCCATGGTTATGCTTCCACAGTTTATGTGCACCTTGAATCTTTTCTAGTGCACAATTGCTTGTGGATTTTTTCTTTAGTCACATTCTATGCCCCCCTATGTTCTAAATCAGTACCCCCTCTTAGATCTAGAACATGTACATGTTAAAGATTTGTAGGGCATATCATTGACCATGGGCTCATTGAAGATCAAGCACACATCACTTGGGAGTAAAGATCCATGTGTGTGGGCAAGCACTCTTAGTTGTCAGCAATTGATGTCATGGCGTCAAGGTTTGCAATCTTGAATTCATCAATTTCCACATCCATGAATCCTTTCATGGATGCTATGGGAGAGCATAATTGTTATTTGTAGGTGGGCTCTGCATTGTACCTCTGGAGAGCCATTGACAATGTTGTAGATCCTCAGTTCCTATGGATTCTTTAGAGGCTTTTGTTGAGGATTGTGGAGCTTCTGCGCAATCAAAATTTCATGGGGAAATTAGCGTTGTTCTCTATTTTCGAAAGCATAGTGGATGCGGGAGGGGCGTCGATGCAACATGCATTGAGTGATCTCATTCCATCAGTGCAAGAGACATTGCATAACAATGATTGGGACACAAGAAAGGATTCCTTAGAGACTTTTTTTCACCTATAATCAAACATCGAGGCTCCTTTTATTATGACTTTCAAGTCATCCTACATTGTTTCTCTCAAATCTCGTCTATTTGATAAGGTCAAACTAGTTTATGACTCTATCATTCAGACTTTGCAAGCTTGGAAGAGTGTTCTATATTCTAATGGACACTTACCATCACCTTGCACTTCTGCTAAAGAAAAAATGCATGGGACCTATTGTTTTGGTTTGTATTTTGGAGGTTCATGGCATATTTATTTGCCAACTTATTGTATTTTTGAGGTTATCAACAACATTTTTTCAATAACTCTTCAATGAAACCTTCATTTTTTGTCATGTTTAAGGCATTGAGAAAATAGTTTTGTTGTCTTTCCAACATTTGGTTGCACACCACATTTCATTCCTTTTTGAGATTCTTGGTTTTTCTCACAGGATGGATGAATTAAGAGAAATGATTCCTCACTTGTACATGGGTACCTACCATATCCTTGTTTTTTGGAACCCATAATGAGGTTTTTTTTTCCATGATGGACTTTATTTCTAGCACCTCTTTTTTGCACCTTAAGTAGTGGATTTTGGGCCACTTGTGTAAATATTCTTAGAGTGTCACCATGTGTTTACCTCTATGACCATTGTTTTTTGCAAGCCTTGAAGCTAGACACTTTGTAGTTTTTCTTGCATGGTTTTTCAACATTGTCATTGTCGATGTTCAACTAGTACCTCAATAATTTTACATCATATATAGCATCCGTTGCCATCATTGATGGCCACCTAGTTGAACATTGTGGGGGATGGTGATTCTTTATGTTTCATTGTTTAGTTCGACATCAATTATTTTTTAAGAGTGAACCTTGTATTGAGCATTGATTCCTATTTTGACTTGGTGGTTGTAGTAGCTAGTGACCCATGCACTATATGAGATGAATTGGTGTCCATAAGGACACTCATTTTATAATGTTTTTGTTGATTATACATGAGTAGCTAATTAGGATTTTTGAGTTGGGACCTATTTAATAGGATCGCTCTCTCTGTTTGAGAAGTTTGAAATGCATTGTTTGGATTTCTACATGGATCTTTGATGACATTGATAGCTTAGGGTTCCCTAGCCCTCTTTAGAGTTTTGGTTATACTGCCTATTTGGACCTTTTAGTGTTTGTAAGCCTCATTTATTGTTTGATAGTTGATGGTGGTTGCTTATGCTTGAAGCGTTTATTTTGGTTCCTCAATTACACCTATTTTTTTGAAGCATTTATGTGGTGGTTGTCAGTGTTTTCCATTCTCGTACCTCTGCAACTAAATCTCTTCTACTTAAGAATTCAACCAAGATCATCAAGGTTACTTGGATCTCATCTTCAGAGTTTTGCTTATACTTATTGATTGGATCTTTCAGCGTCTGTAGGTCTCATTCTCTTTCCATTCAATACATCATTGTGAAATATACAATTTCAACTTCGATGTTTTTTTCAAAATTTTCTCTCTTTTGTACAAGGGTTTTTTCCTATAGTTTTTTTTTTTCTTTTTCTCTATTTATAAGAATTTGTACTTTGGTACCATAAAAGTATTAATTGATGGGACCCATTTTTATATTATTTTTTTACTCCCCCACATTTTCTCCAGGGACTGTTAGGGAGTGTTAGTGTTCTTTTCCAATGCATTCAACTAATGTTAGTTGTAATATCCATAGATTCTTATCTACCCAGTTGTGACAACTACCCTTTGCTTATGTTGTGCCTCTTTCCATTGTTATATATATTGGACATCCTTTTCTATTGAATATAACGGTGACATATATACAAATTATTGTTTCGTTCTATGGAGTCTACACTCATTTATGATATAGGTTAGACCTAGATTTCTATAAAAAGAATCGACAAAAAAAACCAAGATGCCCTCCATATTTGTCATCCTCCTTCGTCTTCAACACACATACACACTATATAATTATCATTCGCATGAAAATTTTAAATCACTTTTTGGTGTCATTGGAAATGCGACCATAATGGTGATAGGGAATGCATATATCTTGAGATGTGTCAAATATTTAAAAGTTTATAAAACAAGTTTGAAACGCATTAGAACCTTCGAACAACAACAAATCCTATTGAAGGGAATTAGAAAATTTGAAGGGAATTAGAATAAACAGTTTAAAACTTTGATGAGCGTAATACTCGATACAAATTGGAGATAAAACCTTGATTATTTATAGCATTCGTGTGTACAATTTATTATAAGAAAAAATGTGCGTATAAATGTAGTATTGGTGACCTACTCTAATTACATCCAATATTCTAGTAGGTTTTTCTTTGGGCATGAAGTAGTAATGATGAACTACTCTAATTACATCCGATATTCTAGTAGGATTTTCTTTGGGCATGAAATAATGATCGGTACCAAAATTAAAACCATCATGTATCTTGGTTTTATTAATTTTCAATGGTACATGTTTAGAAAGTCATGTGACATTTTTATCTGGTGAAAGTGTGTAACAACACCATCCTCCAAAATTAAAACCATCATGTATTTTGGTTTTATTAATTTTCAGTGGTACATGTTTAGAAAGTCATGTGACCTAAGTCATGTGACCTTTTTTTATCTGGTGAAAGTGTGTAACAACACCATCCTCTATTGTTTATGGAGGATAAACATTTGTGGATTTGACATTTTTTTTTGCCAATTGTTCGATGACATTTTTTGCTTAAAATTTATCATAACATTAGCTTAAGGGTTGAACATGCTCTTTATTCTAATTATTCCACTTCATCTCTTTTCATGCAAGCCTCACTACACATTTCAACATTTATCATAACTCATAAATGACCTATATTAAGGGTTAAAAGTGTTCTTTATTCTAATTATTCCACTTCATATATTTTCATACAAGCTCACAACGCATTTAGTTAGGGATGGTCTCCCTCCACCAAATGCATTGTACAAAGTTCATAAAATTGTTAAAGATACTTAAACAACCCAATATGGTCCACTAGTTATGGTGTTACTAATTGAGTTGATATAAAGATCATCGAACACAACACAATGCGATTTTTTTTGAATTTTACTCCTGCAATGTAATGATTTGTGTTTGTAGATGTATGATGTTATGATGATGCCAAGTCAATGCTACAAAAATCATATGATAGGGTTCCATGTCAGCTCATAGAACTTTGATTTGCAATGCTCGTGGAGACACTGGCACGTGAGAGGGTCATCATATGACAAATGTATAAGAAATCATGCAACATCACACTATGTTCAATAATAGCTATCCCCAACCCCATTACATTGTGAGGATAACTATCATTGAATGCATTAAAGTTTCATAATTTCTACTACACCCATTGTACGATCATGCTTACATGTGGTTGTTTCCCTATGAGTGTTGCAAGTCAAAGGTCTATGGGGTGACATGGAACTCTATCATATGGTCCATGGAATATTGACCTGCCAATACAACACCATCATATATGCAAGAGCACAAATCTATAATTGATGCACAACAATTTTGTGGAACTTCACATTTTTTTAGATGGCATTCACCTTCATCCTCATTAAATTATGATAGATAAATAGTGAATATATATTTCTATGCCTTCTCAATCAATAAATTTATTAACTTTGTAAACTACTTCTCAAAGGCTAAGAGCTAGCTCTCATCCCAAATTTGAAAATAATTGTGTGAATGGGTTGTAACTTCCAATAACCACAAAATAGCTAAACATAAAATTAAAACATGTAAACTACATGTCAAGGGATAAGAGCTAGCTCTCATCCCAAAATTGAAAAGAGTTGTATGAATGGGTTGTAACTCCTAATAACCACAAAATATCTAAAAATAAAAATAAATCATAGTACACATAAATTTGAATACTAAATGTTATAAGTAAAATCCGTCTGTTGGGACTGATCTAACCTATCCAGATGTGAAGGCGGTTACATCCTCTTTGATAGCTCAGCACGAGACAGAGACTACCTACACTTTATATGGTCCTTCACCCAAGGCGGTAAAGAAGGGGAAAAATTAGAGGTGAAATACTTACGAGAAATCTTTCTTAGGACCACCCACCCTGGTTGTTGTCCTCCATCAACTTCTTGGATGACCAAAATGACCTAGGGGGTGAAAATTATGGACAATGGGATGAAAATAAGTTCGTTGATTTTTAGGACAACAAACTAAACAAAGCGAAAAACGAGTTGTTCAGTCCCTTAAAGCCTTGGAAAATGGCCTAAAATGGGTTCTCGGGGTAAACCAGGGTCCTGGACAATAGACCAGTGGATGCCTCAAGTGATAAAGTGAAAAATAAGGGTGAAAATTTATTTTAAAAGCCACAACCAAGTTTTTTCAGTTGGCTATAAATTGCGAACAACAAGTTGTTCAAGGCCTTTAAAGCAGGGAAACAAGCCCAAAATGGCTTGGTACTCCTCAGGGTGACCTAGGAGGTGATCCCTTAAAATCGTTAAATAAAAAAGGGGGGTTGTAAATCAAGATGGACAACCTTTTTACAAACTATTATAGCTATGTTCAGGGGGGTATTTATTGGTGCAATTTCTATTCATGGATGAAGGGTGGACTAACAAAAGGTTTTGACTTTTAAATGTATTTTATTGGTGAATTTTCAGTTATTAACACATGCATTGGCCACCACACCGTTTTAAAGGTTATTCCGATCAGGAAAACACCTATTATCATGGAACTGTGCCAACCATTATAAGAAGAGTAGTCTTAGTATACCGCGATGGTTAGGTTGAAGAGTGCCACATGCGGTTCATAGAAGCAGGGATTAGTGACTTCTTGTCACTTGCACTTTTGGGATCTTAAATCCACTTGGATGGAAGAAGGATAGTCGTGAAAAGGAAGAGGCCCAAGACCCCCATAAGGGGATTTTAGCTAAGCTTACCCAAGCAATGTAGTATCCCAACCAAGATGATTTATTCAACTCCTTGACCGTGTGGTACTAAGGGAACACCACTCAAATTATACTAACTAGATAACTTCCGAGGGGCTCCTGATGAAGACTCCCTGGATTTGATATTTAGTATTCTATGAAATTGAAATTGCTTGAAATAAAGGGCCAGGCCATCCATGTGGCGAGGTCACATCTTGCTTTCGAAAGCGTGCCTCCTGGTCAATAAATTGAAATCTATCTAAATCTATATACAAAAATAAGTAAATAAATATGTGACATATACATCACGACTAAATAATATGTGTACGCATATAGCTAAATAATATAGGTTTTGTTTTGAATGTGTATGCGGTGGACCCCCATTTTGTTTTCATGTTTTTTTTTGTGGTTTTCTAAATGTTTTAGCTTGCTCATTTTGTGTGGCCCCTTTAGGGGTGGGAAACCACCTGTAGATTAGTATACGAGAAAATATAGAACGAAGAAAGAAAATATCAACTATTTATAGGTAAACAATTATGCCATTCAACCCAAGGAAATGGGTTGAGGCTCTTTTCGAGTGGCAAAGCTGCCATATGCATGAAATCCCCAACAAATTCTTTGTATGGGGATTGGAAGTTTACTTAATGAAATTCGAAACAATGATGATTATTTATGAAGGGAAAAATAGGATTTTATAAACATAAATTTGTGAGAAAATTGGTCAACTTATCTACACGACCAAAGCATATTGACATGGGTACATGTGCAAATTTTTTTAGAATGAGTGCACGTGAATTCAAGATGAAAATGAGTGTGAATGGGTGGATTTACCAATCATATCTGATGTTTTTTCTCCATTTTCCTGAAGGCCCCTTTGCCTCAAATAGGCCTTTAGATGGTCCCCAACCGCTTAAGAGAAGCATAATAGGTGATCGAATTGTATCCTTGCTGGCAAAGAACAAAATTTTAGTGATTTTATATGAAAAAAATGAAACATAAATTTACACATAAAAGTTAGATAACAACCAACTAAGATGGTTGTCTCGGGGGGAGAAATGGACCAAAATGGTCAATTTTCCTGTTTGCAATAACAAGGTTAATAGCAGAAAATCATAACAGAAATTTACATGAAAAATAAAGAAGCAAGAAACTATAAACAACCAGCTAAGGGGATTATTTAAGGGTTGTCCTAAGGGGCCCTAGGACTCCTAGCCACTAACTGAGGCTGAAAATAGATGAATACTTCAGGAAATATACACTACAACACGTCAAACAAGTTAAACAAGGCTATTAGTAAATGAAATCAAGTAATTTAAACCCAATGAAGCAAGAACAAACACCTAGCTAACCAATCCCTCCTGGAGATATCTGACATAACAAGTACTTACTACTACCCCTCAACCCTTAAACAACAAGTGACATGCCCAACAACCAAAATTCAACAACCAAAATTTAACAAGTATCACATACACAAAGAGCTTTTAGAAAATTTCAGCAGAGCCTTGGTACTATATTCATTCCCCAATTGTACAATGTCATCCCTCTTATTTATAAAGAAGAGGTGAAGGCTTAGGGTTAGGTCACAAGACACTTGTCAGTTTTCCAAAAGTGACAAGTGGACTAACTCTTAAAGTGTTTTTGTTTTTTTTTATTATCAAAAAATAAACTTATCCAAAAAAGATCTTATCCAAAGGGAATCATATCAAATTTGATTTGACCCTTTAATTACAATTTTTTACAAGCTAAAGTAAATCCTTCGGGACCAAACTGTTTCAAAAGGGTCATTTTCATAAAATGACAAAAAATATTATGCAACATCATCATTTTCCTTGGGATTTGTGCCATTGCAAAGAGTCTTTGATTGATGCCATTTTTTGTAGTTGTAAATGAAGTGAACTAGGACAATTCCTGACCATCCATGGTTGTTGGATTCACTGGGATGAAGCCCCAAGTTGTGGGGAAATTAAAGAGTTTCTTAGGAGGACAAGGGGCATTTGGGTTTGGTTGTTGTATGTAAGGAAATGCCCGTTGTTCATGCACTTTTTATACCTGATTATACCCCCCCTTTGTTGCCTAGAAGTTTCCCTGTGAGTTGAGGGAACTACACCCTTTGGAACTATGACCTCTGGAACTATGAACCATGGAACTATGACCTATGGAATTGTGACCTCTGGAGCTACGCCCTCTAGAACTACTTGTGGAACTATGACCTGTGGAACTGTGACCTCTAGAGCTACACCCTATGGAACTATGACCTCTAGAACTACACCCTCTGGAACTATGACCTTTGGAACTATTACTTATAAAATCGTGACCTGTGGAACTACACCCTTTGGAACTATGACCTCTATAACTATGACCTTTGGAACTATGACCTATGGAACTGTGACCTCTGGAACTACGCCCTATGGAACTACGACCTCTGGAACTATGCCCTTTGGAACTATGAACTTTGGAACTTTGACCTGTGGAACTACACCCTCCAAAACTATGACCTATGGAACTATGACCTCTGGAACTACACCCTCTATAACTATGACCTTTGGAACTATGACTTGTGGAACTATGACTTGTGGAACTATGACCTATGGAACTACACCCTCTGGAACTATGACCTCTGGAACCACACCCTCTGGAATCATGACCTTTGGAACTATGACCTCTGGAACTACACCCTTTGGAACCATGAACTATGGAAATACACCCTCTGGAACTATGACCTCTAGAACTATGACCTTTGGAACTACGCCCTCTGGAACTATGACCTTTGGAACTATGACTTGTGGCACTGTGACCTCTGGAATTGTGACCTCTGGAAATACACCCTCTAGAGCTATTACCTCTTGAACTATGCCCTCTGGAACTATGACCTCTGGAACTTTGACCTGTGGAACTACGCCCTCCAGAAATATGACCTCTATAACTATGACCTATAGAACTACGCCCTCTAGAACTATGACCTATGGAACTATGACCTATAGAACTATGACCTCTGGAACTGTGACCTCTGGAACTACACCCTCTAGAACTATGACCTCTTGAACTACACCCTATGGAACTTTGACCTCTGAAACTTTGACCTGTGGAACTACGCCCTATAGAACTATGACCTATGGAACTATGACCTCTGGAACTATGACCTATGGAACTATGACTTGTGGAACTGTGACTTATTGAACTATGACCTATGGAACTACGCCCTCTAGAACTATGACCTCTGGAACTATGACCTGTGGAACTATGACCTCTAGAACTATGACCTGTGGAACTACGTCCTCTGGAACTATGACCTCTAGAACTACGCCCTCTGGAGTTATGACCTCTAGAAATATGACCTCTGGAACTATGACCTCTAGAACTATGACTTTTGGAACTGTGACTTGTGGAACTGTGGCCTATGGAACTACGCCCTCTGGAACTATGACCTCTTGTAATACGCCCTCTGAAACTATGACCTCTGGAACTTTGACCTGTGGAACTACACCCTCCAGACCTATGACCTTTGGAACTACACCCTCTAGAACTATGATCTCCACAACTATGACCTTTGGAACTATGACCTGTGGAACTATGACCTATGGAACTATGACTTATGGAACTACACCCTATGGAACTATGACCTATGGAACTATGACCTCTGGAACTACGACCTGTGGAACTACGCCCTCTGGAACTATGACCTATGGAACTATGACCTGTGGAACTACACCCTCTGGATGTATGCCCTCTGGAACTATGAACTCTAGAACTATGACCTCTGGAACTATGCCCTTTGGAATTATGAAATTTGGAACTATGAACTGTGGAACTGTGACCTATAGAACTACGCCCTCTAGAACTATGACCTCTTGAACTATGACCTATGAAACTATGACCTCTAGAACTACCTCTCAAACTATGACCTATGGAACTACGCCCTATGGAACTATGACATGTGGAATGACCCCAAGAACTATGACCCATGGAACTACAACCGTTGGAACTATGCTCTATGGAACTATGACCTATGGAACTATGCCCTCTGAAACTATGACCTATGGAATGACCCCAAGAACTATGACCCATGGAACTACAACCTTTGGAACTACACCCTTTGGAACTATGACCTATGGAACTATGACCTCTGAAACTATGACATGTGGAATGACCCAAGGAACTATGACTTTTGGAACTACACCCTCCAGAACTATGACCTCTGGAACTATTAAGTTTTGGCTCAAGCATGAGGTTTATTTCATTTTATGTTTAGCATTACTTGAACCATACACAATGACTGCAGTAACAATAACTAGTTGTAGTAAACCAAGATCGCAAGAAGAATAACCATGCACAAGAACATAAGAAATATCCTGGGAAACCCTTCTACACAATGGAAGAAAACCCAAAAATCCTTTGCTATATTCTCAAGAGAAGATCCCCCATCCACCACCAAACCTAGCACACAAAAGGGTGTTGCAACTCTCATAATTCGAGACCTCGACTAATGAAATCATGAGATGACACAATGATAAGTGTGTAATCCTCAATGGGGATTCGCCTTTATTTATACAAAATTGATCACATCAAATGATGTGTCTATTAGCACAATAGGGCCGACTTGTACAAATTAATAATATAATAAATATAATTAATAGTTACAATATTAATTGTCTTTTCATGGTGGGGTCAACCTGTACCCTTTACAATATAATTAGGGTTACAAGTAAATCTTACTCTTAGACAATATATAAAGGATCTCACACGTCCACTAGTTCTCAGCCACTAGGGACACATCCACCTTTGCTCAGCCACATGGACGTCATACTCAACAGAATCATCTGGAGTACCACATCGTCTCAACTCTCACACAGTGGATAACAATGCACCCATCACATGGACACACCCAACCACTGGGAGACGAATCAACTCTCTAGAGGAGAACAATGCCCCAATCACTAGGGGACAACTTAAATCTTACACTGAGGAGAACGATGCCCCATCACGTGGGTATGACCAACACTGGGCTCCCTCTCAGGTTGAATCAACTCAATCTCATAAGAGAACGTATCCTGGAGGATGTCTCATGACACTGCAATCATCAACACTCCCTCTCATCTAGGGATGCATTCTCCACCAGGCCAAGTCTCTCACAAAAGTACTCAAACTTTGTCCTGGCAAGCGATTTGGTGAAGATATCTACAATATGCTCATGTGTAGGAAGGTACTGCACGTGTATTGCTTTCCTCTACACCATGTCTCTAATATAATGATATTTTATCTCAATGTGTTTTGATTTATCATGAAACACAAGATTCTCAGATAACTTCACATAGATCTGGTTATCACAATGAATAATGGTAGAATCCATATCATGATCAAATAAATCTATCAGGAGATTGCGAAGCCACACTGCTTTGTGGACTGCCATACAATGCTATATACTATGCTTTTGTGGTACTCAAATCCATAGAGCTCTATTTCCTGTTGCACTAGGAAACCATGACAGACTCCAAGGTAAAACATCAACCAGATGTGCTCTTCTGGTCCACTAGGCTCCCTGCCCAATCTGCATCAACATATCCCTGCAATATCATGTCTACACTGGAGGCATATCTCAGGCCATATCCAACTGTGCCTTGTAGATATCTCAATACATGCTTTGTTTCTATCCAGTGAGTTTGTCTTGGTCATGTATCATGAATCCCTCTAGCTGCTGCATGTAAAATTCTTCCTCATAATCAATTCCCTCTACCTGTGAAAATCCTCTAGTTACAAATCTTTCTTTGTACTTCTCGACACTTCCATTGGCTTCTTGCTTGTTCTTATATATCCACTTGGCAGTCACTACATACTTCCCTTCTGTTTCTAGAACACTATCCCACACATCATTCTTCATGATGGAATGATACTCTTCTATCAGGGCATCTTGCCATACTTGTTGGCATGTTTCTTCTCCATGACACGAAGACTCACTATCAATGAGGTGTCTCATGGCTGAAAAATAGCTCGAAAATCTATTTGGTTTCTTTCTCTCTCAGAATGTGTCTCAAGGAGTTGCATGTCCCTTTGCCTCATGCAGAGTTTGTCGAGCCCAAGTATGCCTTTTATGGCCTACTGCAATGTCTATGGGGACATCAACTAGATCAACTAGATCAATGGTTGTGTCCCTCTAAACTACTGAAGGGTGAGAAGGTATTGTCTCTTCCTTCTTCTCAAATAGTTTGATTCCCTCTGAAGTTTGAAGGATAGACATCTTCCTTTTCGGTGTTGCTAACCTAGAGACATCCCATGTCTTCTCAGGTCCTCTACTACTTCTATAGAACTTTGTTGGCCTCCCGTACTAGGATAATAACAAAGATGACCTCCCATAGGGATAACAATCAAAATGGCCTCCTGTACTAGGATAATAACCAACTAAGAAAATTTGGACTCTTGTACCAGGGATCATGGTCCTCCAATAATTTAAATAAGAAAATATGGCCTCCTGTACTAGGATAATAACCAAGATGGCCTCCAATAGGGATAACAACCAAAATGGCCTCCTGTACTAGGATAACAACCAACCAAAAAATAAAATGGACTGCCCTACCAGGGATAATATTCCAAGTCATGAGCGCTCCCACACTAGGGATAATACCCTTCATTATCAAATTGATTAAAAATACTAAGTGCACAAGATCCACTTCCATTTTACAAATTTAAGAATGAAGTCAAATATGAAAAGTGCATACCTAGAGTGTACATTGTCAGTTCTTCAGTCTGCTTGCTTGTTCTGGGCAATCTCTTGATGAGTAATGATACTCCTTCACAATCTACACTAGCCTTCAATCACGCTTGTTTCCATATGAGCATGGAACTTGACATATGATCTTTGCATGTTTGTCAACTCTCATCAAGGACTGATAAGTTTCCTTTTGTAGCTTCCATAGACTTTAAGCATAGATAACATGCATATCATAACCTAGGTCACAAGCATGACAAGTTTGGGAATGAATGTATTCAAGAAACAAAGTTGGTATATGTGACTTTATCACTTTCGACCTTAAGTTGTCATGTGTTTGAGAGAGATGGTTTTCAAGGCTACAATCTATGTTTTTTTTTTTAAATGCTCACATACTTTGAATGGTGTTGTCCACAATACTTGTGGCCTTACCTTATTGTTTACAATAGTCATTTATAGTCACAATCACCGGGACATTTGTCTCTTAATTCCTTCCTTAGTATGGCCATACATGTAGGTAGTATAGGCCTTAAAAAAGACCTTAAACTATTCCACGAGATTGTCTTTTAAATCAGCTTCAGAAAATGTCATAAAACTCCACTCAGTGATGCCATAGATCAGGCTTCTAGCTCGACCTTAACAAATCTGAATTTAACCTTAACTCACCTCAGAACAAGCCTTAAACTTGTCTCAGAACAAGCTTCAAATCAGCTTCAGAAATTTCTTTAATGTTCTGAAATTTCCGCCCTTAACTGCCTTCAAATACCTCAGGGTTGACTTAGATCTCCCTCAAGAATCCGAATTGTAATTTAGTTTTTAAATCTGCGGTTAAGCCTCATGTAGGTCTATTATTTTAGGTTCTTGTTTGGCACCTTCTAGCTACGACATCCCTAGAGGGGCTATAGTCTCCTTTTAGGACCTTCAATAGGGCTCGACCAAGGCTAGAAGGCCCACGGCTAGCCTCATACTTCACTTTCGAAAGTTCGGGCCTCTTCTTTACATCAACGAAAAGGGTTCTATCACACTTTTAATTTTCCACGACTTCCTCCTTTAATGTGCAATGATCTTCTTCAAGTACTGCTCTGATACCATGTTAAGTTTTGGATCAAGCATGAGGTTTATTTCATTTTCTATTTAGCATTAATTGAACCATACACAATGACTGCAACAACAATAAATATCTACAGTAAACCAAGATCACAAGAAGAATAGTCATGCACAAGAACATGAGAAATATCCTGGGAAACCCTTCTACACAAGGGAAGAAAACCCATCAATCCTTTGCTATATTCTCAAGAGAAGATCCCCCATCCACCACCAAACCTAACACACAAAAGGGTGTTGTAGCTCTCATAATTCCATACCTCGACTTATGAAATCATGAGATGACACAATGATAAGCGTGCTATCCTCAATGGGGATTCACCTTTATTTATACAAAACTTATCACATCAAATGATGTGTCTATTGGCACAATAGGGGCGACCTGTACAATTTAATAATATAATTAATATAATTAATAATTACAATATTAATTATCTTTTCATGGTGGGGCTGACTTGTACCCTTTACAAGATAATTAGGGTTACAGGTAAATCTTACTCTTAGACAATATAACAAGGATCTCACACATCCACTAGTGCTCAACCACTAGGGACACATCCACCTATACTCAACCACATGGACACCATACTCAATAGAATCATCTGGAGTATTGCATCGTCTCAACTCTCACATAGAGGAGAATGATACACCCATCACATGGACACACCCAACCATTGGGGGATGACTCAACTCTCTAGAGGAGAACGATGCCCCAACCGGTGGGGGATGACTCAACTCTCACACTGAGGAAAATGATGCCCCATCACGTGGGTATGCCCAACACTGGGAGCCCTCTCAGGTTGACTCAACTCAGTCTCAGAGGAGAACATATCCTGGAGGATGTCTCACGATGTTGCAATCATCAACATGAACTATGCCCTTTGGAACTATGAACTTTGTAACTATGACCCGTGGAACTATGACCTATGGAATTGTGACCTATGGAGCTACGTCCTCTAGAAATACTTATGGAACTATGACCTCTGGAACTATGTCCTATGGAACTATGACCTGTGGAATGAACCCAAGAACTGTGACCTGTGGAACTATGACCTCTGTTAAGCCTGACTGGTCAAGTACCCTTTTGCTGCACAATGCATTCCATATTCTTTCTCAACTACTTGAAAGGTAGATATTGTTTCATTTGGTTGTCATGAGGCAATTATAGGTTTTATTATGCCTCATATTCCTAGATTTAATGTAGGCATGAATCATCGATCTTAATGCATATTTCTAAGTTTAAGGCTTTATGATTGACAACCTAAAGTATTTGATAACCTAAAGTATGCACTCCACAGATTTCCTTACTTTGTTGAGTCCTTTATGAAAGGCAGAAGGAAATTGAATAGGAAAGGAAAAAACATGGACCCAACTTTAGATTGTACACCACAGAGAGACGTGAGAGAGTTGTTTGATTCTTACTAGGATGAGCAAGGTATCACAAATAAATGTTTTTCATTCAACTTATGTAATAAATGATAATGAACTCTAAGCAGGTTGTAGTTATTGAAAATGAGAGAAAATGAGGCTTGCACTAGGATGAACAAGGTATGACAAATAATTTTTTTTCATTCAACTTATGTAATAAATGATAATGAACTCTAATCAAGTTGTAGCGACTGAAAATGAGAGAAAATGAGGCTTTCATGAGAATCTAACAATGGAAGTTGTTGTGCCATTTATTTGGGGCATTCCACCTGCTACACATAGGCTTTGATTTGCTGTTCGAACTGGTGGAGGAATTGTAGAGAAAGTATATTGGCAGTGGGACTTCTTATGATTACTTTGTTTTATAGTCTTTGACTATAAATACTTTCATTTACAGATGTGATTACCAAATACATACAAATACCAGAACTTCTCTAACACAACGTAGACAATATCATCAAAGAAAATAAATCCTTAAAGGAGTGTGTAACCCAACTAAAGGTTGATATGCTACAATCCATCATTCTTCGGCTGCACTTGCAACACTTAGGTCAACAGTTAGGTCCAAGACCTGCAAGAAAGAGTCAACAATAAGGATTGGTGACATAAAACATGAGAATATAAATAAATGTGGTTAGGGCAAGCACAAATCTTTAGAATGGGCCAATAAATTTGTAAGCAAATGCTTCCATACCTTTCCAGTTATGTGGGTTTACATAGAAATAACATCTTGCATCGTTGTCTCAAAATGTGTTGTTGCATCATAGCTCTGAAGAAATCACACTTATTATCAATTGAAGCTCTATGCCCAAAACATTAGCAAATACAATCTATGTAAATGCATTCATCGTCAGAAAGATAACATAGCCTCTTACAATGGATATGAATAAATTGTCAAGAGAAGGCTCATTAACATGAACAAATCTATCATATGTATCAAACAACATCTTATCAACGGGTCCAAGGAGAGCTATTCCTAGTTGCAATTCTACTTCCGGTTGATCTATATCTACCTCAGTAGAAACAAAAGCAATGTAATTCCCTTTGGGAGAAAAATTATGTGAATAAGAACAACAAAATGTTATGAGATCACTGTTAACTCTAATATTGTCAAAATCAAGAATAACATGAAGGGAAATTTGTTGAAAAAGGACCAATTCATGGCAGGCTTAGACTAAGAATTATGGCTTGTGGTTAAGACATCCTCCATCTAGATATTCTTGAGAAGAAGGGGAGATATCACAAATTTTTATGGTCAAATTAGGTCTATGCCAAGTGGTTGTGGGATGTAGCATTATCCTTCCCACCCAGGGTCTATTCCCATAAATGACATGTTGAGTTCATAATGAGTATATCATTGTAATGGTTCTAAGCCCTATTTTTTACCTAACCTTATGCCTTGAAGAATGGTACCATCCTCAAAATGAGGATAAGTGATCGGAGGGTTTCCCAAGATATATTACCTAAAATTAAGAAAGATATATTACCTAAAAAGAAGAAGAAAACTCATAAAGTTTTCCTTCTAAAAAAATTAATACACCATTATTATTTATTTTAAGAGATGGAATAAGTGGGGTATTCATCTAATCACATAGAGAATGCCAATTATAATCAGTTTGCATTCATGTGAAGAATTAAGGGCCCACTAATAGTTGTTATCATACCTCAAATGGAAAACAATCATTTTTTGGTACAAAAGTGTGGCATATCTATTTATGTTCTCTAATCTTGCAACTGGGTGTCCACTTAATCATATCTAAGATTCCAACTAGGTGTCCACTTAATCATATCTAAAATGCATTGCATTGACTATTCAAGGCTCCAATTAGGGATAGAAATGGGGAAGAAGGCTAAAAATTCTAGGAAAACATTTTCTAGTTTGTCATAACCAAAATTCGATTAGGCAATCTTTGTTGAAAATTGAAATTTTGGATTGATGAGATTATTATTGTAGAGAGTTGAGTTGAACATCCCCAAATACCCCTAATGCAACTAGATTGTGCAATGTTAACATATAATATTTGTCCATCAATTCAAAATTATTTCTCTTAGATTTTAGGCAAAAAATGTTGATTTCCCCTCCCGTTATTCTAGTGTAAAAAAAAAACCATTTCATTGAGCATTTAAACTACTGATAAAAATGGACATCAAGCAACACCCAAATTAACGATTAATATAACTAAATACATAATTATAAAGATTATCTCAACATAAATTTTATTTAAATATACATATTTATTTATTTACTCATATGATTAGCATTCATACAAATTCTTAACAACCAAGATGATTAGCATTCATACAAATTCTCAACAACCAAGGAATTCCTTTACTAAATATTTATGGAATTTGCATCATTTAAACATGACCATCATATCAACTCATGTCTACCTTCATTTTGTGATATCCAATCTCATGCACAAATTTCAACTTCAAAATAGAATTTAAAGATTTAAATAACAACATTACAAAATAATAATAAGTATTATTAGTTATTTTTATTTAAAAGTTTGTAAAAAACCCATTGTGTAGGAATTACTTACCTTTATGTAATCCCTACTCATGCTATGAGGCACCAAGGAAAAAGACCACTTACAAGCTTTATCTTTCACTCAATACATCCCATTATCCATCATGACTAAAAAACCACTTACAAGCTTTATCTTTCACTCAATACATTCCATTATCATCCATCATGACTAAAAAACCACTTACAAGCTTTATCTTTCACTCAATAGATCCCATTACCCGTCATGACTAAAAAACTACTTACAAGCTTTATCTTTCACTCAATACATCCTATTATCCATCATGACTAAAAGACCACTTACAAGCTTTATCTTTCACTCAATACATCCCATTATCCAAAAAGACCACTTATAAGTTTTTTCTTTCACTCAATACATCCCATTACAAGCTTTATCTTTCACTCAATACATCCCATTATTCATCATGACTAAAAGACCACTTACAAGCTTTATCTTTCACTCAATACATCCCATTATCCATCACGACTAGGGAAAAAACCACTTACAAGTTTTACCTCTCACTCGATGCATCCCATTATCCATTAGGCCAAATCTAAAACATCCATTAAAGTCAACTAGTTGAGGTTCCTTTAACACAGAATCAACACATGGATATCTTCCTCTTATCCATTCAAAACACAAGCTCAAGTATTCTGTTTTTGTGAGGAATCCATCCTATCAAGTGCAATACTTCAAGCGAAAGAGTTTAAGTCATTGAATTAACCTTTGGAAAACTTAGAATGTTATTCTTAGATTCATATACAATCATTATCCATCACATATACATAGGATTATATGTTTCTATATATATCCCTTAATCTCTTTTCTACAATCATAAGATTTTTCTTATCAAATCTAATCATCAAATTATCTACAATTAAATTTAATCTTCTTTATTATAAAAAATTTCTAAATCATAAGAGTTTTTTTATCAAATTTAATCATCAAATTATCTACAATTAAATTTAAGCTTCTTTATTATAAAACATTTCTAAATTTGTTGATTTTTTTTTAAGTTTTCTTGAAAATACTTCAATATCAAACCTCACAATTATGTATAATTCAATCAGTATCCATCACATATACATAGGATTATATGTTTCTATATATATCCCTTAATCTTTTCTCTACGATCATAAAAATTTTCTTATCAAATTTAATCATCAACTTACTACAATTAAATTTAAGTTTTTTTATTATAAAAAATTTCTAAATTTGTTAATTTTCCTTTAGGTTTTCTTGAAAATACTTCAATCTCAAACCTCACAATTATGGTATAATTTATACTCACTAGAGTAACAAGGATATTGAAGATGACCTTTTTTTTTTTTTTTCAAAAACAAAATTATGCATCTTTATAATTGCTATGCATCTTTATATTTGTTCTCAAGGTCAATATAATTTAAGATCAATATAATTTATGATCACTAGAGTAACAAGGATACTGAATATGACCTTTTTTTTTTTTCAAAAACAAAATTATGCATCTTTATAATTGTTCTCAATATCAATATAAGCCTTCCAAGTCAACAAAATAAGTTTGTATTGTAAATTGTAAAAATATAATTAATATTAAAAACATTATTATAAACTTAATACAATTTGAATGGGTCTTTCTCCTTGGAGATCACAGGTTCAAATCCAAAGTGGATAGGATATATACACCTTCGTAGACATTAGCTCTCAAATCGTTGAGAGAAAGGGGTCCCTTGTCCCACAAACAAGGGGATCTCATACACCAATTTGGTAAAAAGAAATTAAATTATTATTATTATATTAACTAAATAAAATTATATAAAATAAATTACATGTTGTCATTGATAATGATGACGATGAAACTAACATTAAACTAAATAACTTGGTAACAAGATTGCAAAGATACTTTGATTTTTATAGATTAAGAATAAAATAATAAGTGAACAAACTCAAACTTTTCAATAAGGTCATTCTTTCTATAACCAATAAAGTTCAGCCCTAATTTAATCATAATTAAACTTTTTAATAAGATCATTCTTTTTATAACAAATAAAGTTCAATCCTAATTTAGATGTAATTTATTAATTTTTTCAAATAAAATCCTCAAAGTTCACATCAACTAAGTGAACAAATTTCTTATAAAACTTATTAACTTATTCTTATAAAAAGTTTTTTTTAATAAAATTTAATATATAAAAGTTATATATTGTGAAAGAAAATACAATTAAACAAAATCTCTATTAAATTAAGTTAATATACATTATATATTAAGTTAAATTAAGAGGTATTATTCAAATAGTGTGTGAAAAAACAAAAAAATGTAAAAAATATATTATTCAACTATTGTGTTTAAAAACCAAAACCATAGAAGATGTATTATCATTAAGAGGTATTATTCAAATAGTGTGTGAAAAAACAAAAAACCGTAAAAAATATATTATTCAAATATTGTGTTTAAAAACCAAAACCATAAAAGATGTATTATCATTCAAATATTGTGTTTAAAAAAAATGTAAAACTGTGTGATTTGTGATGAGTTGTTGGAATATGTGATATGTATGGAAGAGTTTTATCTTCACGTGATTTAAAATAATTCACGAGTCCGCAAATGTTCAAATATGCGGTGTGTCGCATGATTAAAATATTTGTGCAAATGGAAGATTTTGACCGACGCACAACTAAAGTTCTTTCAGATGTCGTAAATCTGTGTGGTGTGCTCCTTGACAATGTAACCAGACATCGCAATATATACCATTTTCTTAAGTTAAGACTTACTACAAGTTTTAAATGTTGGGATGAGATAAACCCTTGTGGAATTTGGAATTTACATTATAACTACACATCGCAGTATAGATTTTTTTGTAAGTTCTGACTTATCACATGATTTAAATGTTGGGATGGCATACCCTATTGTAAGTTTCGAATTATTGCTCTACTCAGTCCCCTCAATCATCGTCGATAAAAGGAAATAGTAGGCTTTGCATTTAATTTCATCATTGAAGTCACTACAGCCTGGATCAGGGTGCAAGCTGTTGTGGATCCAGATGGATTTGGTGGTTTAACTGATCTCATGGGAGGTTGCATATCTCCCAGATTTGGCTCTATAATGTATTTAATATCCTCTGGTGGAAATTTATGAGTGACGATGAGGGGACGAGGAGACTCAGGGTGAATAGACAACCTAAAATGGCCAAATCCACCATGCATGGTATGGGGATGCTATGGCATGAGAGATCGAGGACCATGCAACAACCTCCCAATCATTGGGATGCTGCATGGTGGATAACATTCACCCTGTAGCATCCCCATACCATGCATGGTGAACACTATCCACCATTCAACAACCCAATGATTGGGAGGTTGATGCATGGTCCTCGATCTCTCATGCCATAACATCCCCATACCATGCATGGTGGATTTGACCATTTTAGGTTGTTTATTCACCCTGAGTCTCCTTGTCCCCTTGTCGTCACTCATAAATGGTCGCCAGAGGATATTCAATACATGACAGAGGCAAATCCAGGAGATCTGCAGCCTCCCATGAGATCATTTAAACAACCAAATCCAGTTGGATCCGCTACAGCTGGCACCCTGATCCGGGCTATAGTGACTTCAATGATCAAATTAAATGCAACACCTATTATTTCCTACTATCGATGATGATTGAGGGTACTAAGCAGAGAGATAAGTCAGAACTTACAATAGGGTATGGCATCCCAACATTTAAATCATGTGATAAATTAGAACTTACAAAAAAATTATATACTGTGATGTGTAGTTATAATGTAAATTCCAAATTCCACACGATTTTATCGCATCCCAACATTTAAAACCTGTGGTAAGTCATAACTTAAGAAACATTTCTATATTGCGATGTCTAGTTACATTGTCACAGAGCACACCACACAGATTTAGGATGTTTGAAAGAACTCCAGTTGTGCGCCGGTCAAAATATTCCATTTGCACAAAGATTTTAATCACATGACACACCGCATATTTGAACATTTGTGGACTCACAAATTATTTTAGATTGCACGAAGATAAAACTCTTCCATACATATCACATATTACGACAACCCATCATAAATCATACAGTTTTACTTTTTTTTAAAACACAATATTTGAATAATATATTTTTTATGTTTTTTTGTTTTTTCACACACTATTTGAATAATACCTCTTAATTTAACTTAATATATAATGTATATTAATTTAATTTAATAGATATTTTGTTTAATTGTATTTTCTTTCCCAATATATAACTTTTATATATTAAATTCAGGGATGATTTTAGGGGCTAAATTTCGCTCGTGGGCTAATTTTCCATGGTTTTTCCAAAAATGAGATTCGCTATTTTAAAAATGATTCGCCCAAATTCTATAGGATAAAATTATTTTACCTTAAAAATCACCAAAAATTTATAAAAACTATATAAAATCCTTTGAAATTTGAATATTTTTACAAAAATATCGCCAATAATTTATAGTAGGCATATGAAGGATTAGTAACATTCGCCAAGGTTTCTGCATTTTAAAATAAATTTCCATCCTTAAAATCATCCCTGATTAAATTTTATTAAAAAACATGTTTTATAAGAATAAGTTAATAAGTTTTACAAGAAATTTGTTCACTTAGTTGATGTGAACTTTGAGGATTTTATCTGAAAAAATTAATAAATTACATCTAAATTAGGGCTGAACTTTATTTGTTATAAAAAGAATGATCTTATTGAAAAGTTTAATTATGATTAAATTGGGGCTGAACTTTATTTGTTATAAAAAGAATGACCTTATTGAAAAGTTTGAGTTCGTTCACTTATTGTGTTATTATTAATCTATAAAAATCAAAATCAAAGTATCTTTGTAATATTATTACCAAGTTATTTAGTTTAATGTTGGTTTTATTGTCATCATTATAACATGTAATTTATTTTATATAGTTTTATGTCAAATATTTATAAATGAAAGTTGTTTAAATGTGAAATAATGAAAATAATGCCAGAGCATTCGACAAGGCCTAGATCCAACGAGAAATAGCATTCCGAAAAAAAATGGACAAACAAATAGTGTCGCTGCAAACAACCTGAGGGGAGAAAATTGATTGAGGTTGTAAACGAATCACTATTTGTTCTGCTAACTCTAGCTGAAAGGAGATGGATATTTGATAGAATATCTACAACAATATATAACTGGCTGAAGTGGTTTATGAATATAGCATTTTGCAATGCTAATTGTGTTTGAATGTGAGGTTGAAATAGAGGTTGTCCATAGTTTCAAAATGTAAATCTATGCTTATGCAGATTAAATCTAAATAACAGGAAAATCTATGCTTATGCAAGAAATATAGAGAGCTTCCTTACGATGAATACCGAATAGTAGAATTCATACGATGAGTTGAAAGAGAATGAAACTTACTTGGAAGAGATACCTGCAGGTTCTGGATTCCAGACAACTCCACTCCAAATATCAAAATGCCTAGAAGTTTTGGTCGATATCGTGATGCATTGGATTAAAAAATGGCTTGTTGAATCCGCCTGCGAACTATGAAGCAATAGTAGGTGTAACATTTAATTTCATCATTGAAGTCACTATAGTCTGGATCGGGGTGCCAGCTGCTCTGGATCTTGCTAGATTTGGTGGTTTAACTAATCTCATGGGAGGTTGCAGATCTCTCAGATTTGTCTCTGTCATGAATTGAATATCCTCTGGCAGAAGTTTATGAGTGACGACGAGGGGACGAAGAGACTTAGGGTGAATAGACAACCTAAAATGGTTAAATCCACCATGCATGGTATGGGGATACTATGGCATGAGAGATCGAGGACCATGCAACAACCTCCCAATCATTGGGATGTTGCATGGTGGATAACATTTGTCGAGAGAGGATGGGTAAAACCCGTACAACCACCGTACAATTGTTTGGGTGAGAGGAAATGACTTGGGGAGGATCAATTCGCCCCAAGCAATGAAATTACAATCCAAGGAAGGAAGAATTCAACTAGGAAATGAAAAATAACTTAGAGAGAGAGAGAGAGAGATCATGAGAGCGAGCATACTGCTCAAGGAAAGATAAATTCATCCAAGTAAGAGGATAGTCTATCTAACAAATATACATTTCTAAAATTTAAAATTATTTGTTGAGAATGGAAACTCAACTAAGAAATTGCAACAAACAATTTTAAATAGACATAGATGTCAAACATCGAAGAGAATTAGATGGTGCACATTCCAGATTTGTCGGATTCCATACCATATAATGAATATATATTTATAAGAGTATCCCATAAAACAAAGGTAAGAGTAGCAATAATCTCACACATAGTATTTGCACAACAATGAAATCAAACACAATTTGCATAGAGATATTTTAACCAAGATTTGTTGTAGTCCATACCATATAATGAATATATATTTCTAGGAGTATCCCATAAAACAAAGGTAAGAGTAGCAATAATATCACACATAGTATTTTCACAACAATGAAATGAAACACAATTTTCATAGATATATTTTAACAAGGAAACCAAAATGGGAAAACCAACTTTGAATGGGGATTCACTATTTAGTTATGGGAATCTTTGATTACACTACTTCAATGGCTCTCTATGAATATCATATCTTGGCCAAAAGACCCTTTGAAAATGGAAGTGAAGGAATAAAAATGGAGAGTTCAATAATAACTGGAAGGCTAATAGGCACGACCCTTCATTCTCATTCCTAAATTTCACTCTTGTTTTTATTTTTCTATTTATATAACTCATTATTTTTTTATAAATTTTATAAATTGCCAAATTAACTTACATGTACTAAGTTTTACAACCATTAATTAATTCAGATCCATTTCAAATCACCATGCCACTTATCTCATTCTAAAACGAAAAAAATCTCCTAAAACAAAGTGGGTTGAGCATGTAAAATGCTCCAAAAAGGGTCCACATAAAATCTCCCCAATAGAAGCGCTCCAACAACTAATAGAGTTTATTTAGTTGATGGAGCAATCTATGAACCAGGACCAACATACCAACATGTTTCGAATTTATGCACATTCCATCGAAACCTTGTTCTAGCAGACCTTTATGACAAAGGTAAAGGCACCAGAGACAAAGGTAAAGGCACCAGAAGCAAGGGTTACTTAGGTAGATATTTTCAAAGCACCGACGACAGAGCCTATCCCAGAGCTTATAGATACAGCCCCAAATCTAGATCCACCAGTACCATTTAAGTCAGCACCATCAGTAGCACCATATTATCTGGTTTAAGTTCGATCTGTAGTTAAAGATTTCAAACCAGTAATTGAAGTAAATGTAACAACCCAAATTGATTAACTTTATGATAGCTTTTAATTTAAATTTAATTAATTATTAAAATATATTAATGAGTCTTTTATTATTTTATTATTAAAAGGTGGGTGAAGTAATTAATGGGGGATAAGATTGTTGGGGAATTAATGGGGGGATAAGGTTGTTGGGGAATTAATGGGGGGATAAGGTGCCTGGGAATTAATGAGGGGGATTTGAGAGAGGAGGATAAGGAAGAAGTGGAGGACTTGGAAGAAGGATATCATTTTGTTTTAGTATTTTTGAAAGATAGAGGAGGAGGAAATTGGAAGAATTGTTTTGGGGAAGTCTCACAAGGCACTGTAGTTGCTAGGAATTTTGGGCTCGGGGGCCAGGAAACCGCAAGGATTCCTGGAGCTAGGGAGCCAAAGAGGTTGTTCCTAGTTGGTTGGGAGATTAATATTCAGTTTGTGCAGTTGGGCAGGATCATCAACAACTAGAAAAGGGGCTAAATTGACTAAGCTACAGGTTGAGGTAGATATTTTATGCATTTTACTAGTGATCTGTTGTCATTATATTGTTGTCGATTATTATGTTGTTATTATGTTGTTATGTTGTTAGTATGTTTTTGTTATTAGCTTGTTGTTGACCATCATGTTTATGTCCATTATTATGCTGTAAAGAAAATCAAGAAAGGAAAACAATGAACTAAAAATTGAAATTAAGGTCTTACATATGGTATCAGAGCCCGGTTTCAAAACTGAAACCCGGGCTTGACCAACCACAACACTGGGATTTTTTGCAACCTCTTCATTTGTAATATGATTTGTGTTGTTAAAACAACTCTATGGCCTTGTGTATCTTGGCCAAGATATTTTCTAGGATAAAGCTTATCATCACAAGCCTTATAGAAATTTCCAGTGCGATCCTCCTGACAGAGAGAACAACACTGCAGAAAATCCACTGCACTAAATTTGTCACATCAGGCTGCTCACAACACCATCCATTACCAGGTAGGCCAAACCTCTTCCACATATGAATCCTCCAAAACCCACCATAAAGAACCCCAAACATGCAAATAATTATCCCAGTTATACCAAGACCTTCCCGAATATTCTCATTATCAATATTGACAACAACCAAGGTGAAGATCCAATAAGGGGCCATGCATAACAAAATGAAGATCACTATGTGCACATACGTGTTCCCGGATCCTAGTTTATCCATGTTCCACCTGAAAACATAGAACCCAAAAAATGTTGAAGAAAATGCAACAAAATGATCACTCCAGTAGTCAAATAGACCTCCCTAACAATCCTGTTTAGGTTCCATTCTTTTACTCTCTCTTTCAAGAAAAGAGTATCTCTTTTCAAGAAGCATACATGTAGTTTTCCTTTTACAAAGTTATCACCTATCTAAGTAAGATCTGTCTAAACATCCAAATCACTTTCGTAATCCTTTCCGAGAGGACTAAAGATGAGATAGAGACCAACTGCAATGGGGGCACCTATTGAAACAAAAACGCACAAACCCAATCCAATAGCAGGAGGGTTGGAGCTCAACCGAATCATAGCAAGATTGTTGTAACGAGACAAAATCCGCCTGATTCTGCAGTAAAACCCTACACTAAATTGTATACTGGCAAACGAATATTAACTGCAAGATAAACATATATGCTGTGAACCAATTGAAAAGAACTCTTACCCATTTATCTCTTACAAGTTATCTTGTCTTTTCATGGGTCAAACTAGTGTTGTGGGCTTTAGATTCCTCATATGTGGGCTCTCGATGTGGAGGCATGATGATTGAAAGAGAAGGCGAATGAGCTAGTGGGTTGAGTGGGTGGGAGCGCCAAGAATCCAACCAGATATTTCAAATGTGCCTAAGGTGGAGGAGGCGTCCTCAATGGAACTCAGGGTGCAACAGTCAAAAGGGTTCTGGGTGGGTGCAGGACTAAGTAGAAACCAAAATGCATAACAACTGGGCTGGTATACCTTCAATTCAACCTTCAACTGTTTCAGTGGAAGAGATGCAAATCTGTTTTCGAGTGGATGATTCCTCTGCAAGGCGTGTGTGTGTTCCTCGCCCTCGATCTGCTATTTCACTAGAGTGTGGATTTTGCTGGGCAATCACACCGACAACTTGATTTGGATTTTTTTCTTTAAGATTATAGATCATAAAATATATATTTTTTGGATTTTCTCCATTTTCCTCTTGATTTCTTTAGAAATGAAGCAACTGTAATATTCTTCCCTGACTGTGCAAATCCTCATGTGTGACAACCATTGTAATCCAACATCTAGAGCAACTGTAATATTCTTCCCTGACTGTGCAAAGTTATGTAGCTTTATGACTTAGACATTTATCTTATCCCTCTGATGTTCATGGTCCTTGTAGCTGAAATAAATTAACCCTAGCTTTCAAAAAATGAATACTGCAAACCTATGATTCAAAAAATTTGGGGCTTATGGAAGCACGTGACAATCTCTATCAAAGCGAATCCACTGCACAGTGAAAAACCTGAGATTCGAACAACCAGTGGTGTATGATAGAAATGGTTGAATCGAAATACGTCTCAACACACCCAAATCTCTGAGTGTTCTAGCCAAGTCCATGAGGGGTCGAATCTCATTTCACTAAGCATAGGTTGGCCATGGCTTCACCCTTTGGGTTGTTTTCCATGGAGCCACGCACCGCACCCTTATAGTTCCATATTCAAAACGATTAATGAAAACCCTCACCAGAGAAAGGAAGGATAGGGTTTTGTAAAGTCTACAGACTAGTGTGTGTGGGAGGGAGAGGCATGTGGGCCTCATGAGAGGTCATGCATTGCAACAACCCGTGTGCCTATCCATAAGTTTGATTTTTTTATTTTCTTTGTTAATTCATTTTATTTATTTATTTAATTAATAAAGGTTATTTTTTTTATTAATAGATGTTATATATATATATATATTAAATTCAATGAATACAAAAAAAAAGAAGTTATTAAATTATTTTAATTATATATTATATATATAATAATTTTCTTCAAATTAAATTTTAATGGATTATCTAATGGTTATTATTCGAATTATATATATGGGTTAAATACATATATATTGGGCGGTAATGTATATAAACATATATAAAAAGGGGAGGTACATTAGAAGGTTTATGACACATTTAATTTGAGGTTAGTAACATTTAATATAATTAATGTTAATATTAATGATTAATTAATATAATGTTTATTATTAAATTGATTAAATTAAATTATAAGTCGATAATTTTAATGAACACCAATCAATGAGATTAGGAGGGGATTTTATAACTAATTTAAAGGATCGATTACCTAAAGATATCAGGGAAGGGTTTGACGCTTCATTAAATGGGTAAGTTAGGGTAATTGATGAGTACCCATAGTGCTAGCATAGTTAGCAAGACAACAAGTTAGTAGTTTACCTGGATGAAGATACCAAGATTAGATGCTTTAACCTCGACCTAAGCCACTTACTCTAAAGAGAGTAACTTATGTTTACAGACAAGTAAAAAAAAAAAACTTATGCCTAACCCTATGTTTACCAGTATAAGTTGAACAAATGTGGAATGCCTTAAAAATCTTCCTTGATAAGCATTTGGTTGATGCAGATTCAATCATTTAAAATGGTTAGGACTCAGGGAAATTGAGGTTGAGGGGCATCGTCATAAGGACCTCCAACGCCGGTGCTGCCACCACCATCGCCTGAATTAGCTCTCATTTTGTGTTGTTTGGAGGCTATTAATGAGAATTTAAAAGGACACCAGTCAACAGATGTTGAAGTGGAACCCGCACCATATGGAGTGGGTAACCTTGAAGCATCAAGGGACTTAGAGGGAGGGCCCCCACCAGGGGACATCACCAGATAAATACAGAAGATAAAAATCCCAGAGTTTGTTGGGGGCCGTGGAAGTGAACGTGCAGAGGCATGGTTGGAAGGAATGACACGATGTTTCACCTTAAGAGACTATGCTTCCGCATCAAAGGAAAAAGTAACAATCTTTCAGTTGAGGGACAATGCCTTGAACTAGTGGGGTAACCTGGACAGGGAGTTGCACCTTACCCCAGACACCATCTCATAGGAGATTTTTGAGGAAAGTTTCTGGATGAAATATTTTCCTGCATACTACGAGTAACAATAGGTAGGAGCATTTCATGCTCTAATTCAGGGAAACAGGACCATGGAAGAGTACGAGATCAGGTTCATGGATTTGGTAAAATATTTCTCGTACATGGATACCAATCAACGAAAAACATAATGTTTTGTGTATGGTTTAAACCCTAAGATAAGGGCCATGGTATGAATGTGGAAACCGTCATCAGTAGTTGAAGCAGTTGAAAATGCACATTACACGGAGTATCATATGAGCTTAAATAGAGGTATGAGATCAACCTTTTAAGTTTTCACAACATCTTGGATTCATGGGGAAGGCCCCTAGGACCTTGTCCAGGGGAGGAATCTCTAGGACACCTCCTTATGGAAATAGAGTCACACCTAGAGTAGTCTCTATAGGTATTTCAATGGCAACGAGTGCAACATCCCACTCATCACCAACGACGCAGTAAGGTCTATGACCTTCTCAGGGAGCAACAATTAGGGGTAGGGGCTCCAGGGAAGGAACTCATTTTAGAGACCGTCACATGGAAGGGAGAAGGTTCTATCTCATGTTACTTGTTGGGGGTGTGGAGAACCCCATTACTAGTGTAACTACCCAGAGTCACAAGAAGGATGTGTGCATAGAGAAGGGAAGGCCCCGATGGGAAGAGCGAGTGGTAGACACCATATTTATGTAGTGGTTGATAATCATCAGGAAGAACATCAATCCATGGCGGTAGATTTGTCAGGTACGCTAAATCATGTTAATGTTAAAATTTTATTTGATTTTGGTGCTACAGATAGTTTCATTTCACCTTGTGCATTAGAAAAGTGTGGGTTGGAAGCCTACAAGCATGATGACTTAAAACAAATCGAGATGGCTTCGGGGGAAAAACCAGCGGTCAGACCTAGCATTGATAATTGTTTAGTAGACCTGGGAGTGTGTACTAATATGTTGAAGGTGTACGTCACTGCTCTCGGGTTGTATGACCTAATCATCAAAATGGATTGGTTAGAATCCCATCGAGATATGGTAGATTGTTTTGCAAAAAGGGTTCTTTGTATTGACGATGAAGGAAGGTCAGTAGAGATCCACGGTGTACGAAGGAAGGTGTCTCTATGCTTTATCTCAATCATGAAGGTTAAACATTGCATGAGGAAAGGTTTTCAATTATATGTAGTGGAAGCAATGAATGAAGGGAAAGGACCCTCCTTGGATCAATATCCAGTATTGTCAGAGTTTAAGGATGTTTTTCTGAAAGAGTTGTCAAGGTTACCTCCTGAGAGGGAGCTTGATTTTACCATTGAGATAAAACCTGGTGCGGATCCAATTTCCAAGACTCTGTATAGGATGACAGGGTCATAACTTTGTGAGTTGCAGATGCAGTTGAAGGAACTACTCGACTTAGGGATAATAAGGCCTAGTGTCTCACCTTGGGGTGCACCAGTAATTTTTGTGAAGAAGAAGGATGGCTCCTTACGAATATGTATAGATTACAGGGACTTGAACCGTGCTACAGTGAAAAATAGGTACCGAATGCCACATATAGATGATCTCTTTGATCAGATGAAAGGATCAACAATGTTCTCAAAAATTGATCTATGATCAGGGTATCACAAGTTAAGGATTAAGAAAGGTGATATTCCTAAAATTTGCATTTTGAACTCGATTTGGGCATTACGAGTTCGCTGTAGTACCTTTTGGTTTGACCAATGTGACAATAGTATTCATGAGCCTCCTGAATGTTGTATTATGAAAGTACTTAGACTGCTTTGTATAGGTCTTTCTAGATGCTATCCTCATATATTCCAAGAATGAAAGAGAGCATGACGAACATTTGTGAGTGGTGTTGTCATGCCTTAGAGAGAACAAATTGTATGGCAAGTTTTCAAAGTGTTCTTTCTTCCAGAAAGAAATTCACTATTTAGGTCATATCATTTCCGGTGAAGGAATCTCCATGGACCCAGATAAGGTAAAGGCCATTATGGAATGGCCAGTGCAGAAAAATGCTCATGAGGTAAGAAGCTTCATGGCACTAGCGGGTTATTATTGGAGATTTGTGGAAGGGTTCTCTAAAATAGAGAAACCCATCACCACTTTGCAACGTAAGGGGGTCAGGTATGAATGGACAGAAGAATGCGATATTGCATTGATCGAGCTTAAGAGGTTACTAACTAGTGCACCAATTCTACGAGTGCCGGATATGGAAAAAGACTTCATAGACTGCACGGATGCCTTGAAATAAGGGTTGGGGGATGTACTAATGCAGGATGAAGGAGTGATAGCATATGCGTCAAGGAAGTTGAAACAACATGAGGAGATTTACGCTACTCATGATTTAGTGTTGGTAGCTGTAATGCTAGCTCTAAAAATTTGGAGGCACTATCTAGTGGGGCAAAACTTTGAGCTCAAAATGGACCATGAAATATTAAAGCATCTCTTCACTCAAAGGGATATCAATGCCAGACAGAGCCGATGGAGTGAGTACGATTTTGGAATTTTGTACATGAAGGGAAAGGAGAATGTGGTCCTGGATGCCTTAATCAGGAGACCACGTGGCTTCTCCTTGGTACCCTTAAAAGTTAATCTGAGGGAGCATGTGTTGGGGAAACTTCTTAGAGATAGTTGGCATTTAAAGGTTACTTCAACCCTCCATATTTGAAGGAAATTAGATCCAAAGTTTGAAGGATATATCCTGGAAGTAGATGGATTATTAAGATGTCAAGGAAGGATGTACATCCTTGAAGGTGGGGATATTCGAAGCATCATACTCAAGGAAGCCCATAGAGCACTTTATTTTTCACACTCAGGTGTGAAAAAAATGTACGCATACATGGAGAAGCTTTTATTTTGGGTAGGAATGAAGCGTGAAGTAGTCCATTTCGTCTCCAAATGCCTAGAGTTTCAACAAGTGAATGTTGTCCACCACCACCCGATAGGTATCCTACAACCGCATGATGTTCCTATGTCCAAGTGGGAAGTCATCTCTATGGATTTTGTTGTGGGATTTCCGCTCACATCGCATAGACACAATTCTATTATTTTGATAGTTGATAAGTTGATCAAGAGTGCCCATTTTATTCCGGTTAGAGACACTTATGATGGCACTGTTGTGTCACACATGTTTATAAGTGAGATATTTTGTTTGCATGGGTTACCCAAGAAGATCATTTCAGATAGGGACTGCCAATTTACATCTAGGTTTTGGACAAGCTTGCAGTTATCGTTGGGAACTCAGGCACAACTTATCATCCTAAAAAAGTTGGGAAAACTAAGAGAGTAAATCAGGTTATGGAAGACATGCTTAGGATGTATGTTATGGATAATAAAACCCATTGGGAGAAGTACCTACCTTTGGTAGAGTTCGCCTACAATAATAGTTTTCATAGCTCCATTGGAATGCCACCCTACGATGCTCTGTATGGAAGTCCATGCAGGACACCGTTGAGTTGGGAAAGGTTAGACGACCGAGTGATAGTTGGGCCAGAATTGATTCAAGAGATGGAGGAATAGGTGATTCAGACTAGGCAGCGACTAAAGGAAGCACAAAATGGAAATAAAATTTATGTTGATGCACATAGGACTGACCAAATTTATAAAGTGGGAGATCAAGTTTTCATTCGTATCTAGCCTAATAAGAGTACCATTCGGCTTGGGAAGGGGAAAAAGTTGTCACCTCGATTTATTGGACCGTTTAAAATCCAAGAGAGAATTGGACCTGTTGCCTATCGTCTCGTAATTCCACCTCACTTGCATAAAACTCATAATGTTTTTCATGTATCTGTTCTACGTCATTATGTTGCTGATGAATCTCATAAACTAAATTGGAAGGAATTATAGGTATCTAATGTGAGAACCCTCATGGTCGAACTGCTATGCATATTGGATCATAGGGTCCGACATCTCAAGCATCATCTGTTAGATCAAGTTAAGGTCCAGTGGGACAAATATAGCCGAGGATATGCTACTTAGGAGGATGCAAAGACCTTTCGAAGAGACCTTCCCTCACTTTTTTGACCACCTCAGGAATATGTTTTCTTGAAGTTTGGGTGTATGTAATGCCACCTTTTGACTTAGATAGCTAGAATTACCTAAGGTATAATCATATTCATTTTCTATTCACTCTGAAACTATTAATGATACACTTGAACTTTTAAGACATATGAACCTATGTGAATGTAAATTCTATGAATGTTTAACATTATTTGAATCATGATGGATATTATGCAATCTGTTTCTAACTTGAAAATTTTGACATTTAAAGTTGTTGGTAGGTGGATACCGGAATGAGATTATGGTTAAATGAATTTACCTAATGATAATGCATGGATATGTATGGGTTTGTTTTATAAACTAATCTGCAGGTCAGTAGGCTATGAAATAGCCAAAAAATAATGATGATAAAAGGTTGATGTTGTGAACATCAACCAGGAAACAATATGGTATAAATTCTGTATGTGAAATTATATTGGTTCAAATGAATTGCTATGATATGTGGATAAGTGTAGGTTTTTCAGGTGGTGAGACTCCCTAAAACTAAATATACGATGACACAATTCCTATCAACACAATGCCACTGTATGTTCCATGGTAGGGTGTGGACCCTAGTCCTATTAGGAGGGGTGGAGGCATTTCCCACCATGTATCCTTTGAAACCTGGAGTCATGGGAGGACGGTGTTAGTTCACGCTCCCCTAGACATGTGATGATGTTTGTCAGTTGCCTACTAGGGAAGCTTGGTCAAGAGAGTTGACACTTCCGCTTATGGGTTCTATTTGGAGTTAGGTCAATATAGTTAATGCTCCAAGATAGTCCAGTAGAGGAAGGATAGGGATGACAGATGGAAGTAAGTTAGAGAGGAAGGATGAATAGAAGTAGTTGAGAGTGTGTGAGGATTTCTCCTTATAGAATAATTTCTTGATTTCCTCTTTTTGAAAAAAAAAATATATGTATATGTGTATGTTTATATTTACTTAACTAAACTACAATTATCTAAGTGAATGTTGCTTGTGCTAAATTATTGTAATTGAGGAATTTCATGAACATTTTAAATAGTTTACTATATTTTATGAAATGAATGGTTGTTGGCACAGGGGCAGACTTGGGGTTCAACGCTACAACAACACACCAACAAAACCCTAACTACTAGCCCTTTCGACAACACCTGCGAAGTAGATGAAGTCTCACCCAAGGTAGAGGCAGGGGTGGTTGTAGGACTCAAGTGTATACAACCTTAGCTGGGATACATGTCTATGATTGTAACTCTTAATATAGCACTTAGCACTGCTGGTTCTTTATTATGCAATCAATAACCACTTCACTCGTATAACAGGGCTTCACAGCATTCACTATGAACTAGAATTTTCAAGAACTTAACATCAATAGGTTATTGAGATCTAATAGATCAAGCACTTAGCATATACACATGGATCACATCTAACATTCCACACACCATAAGAACTGAGCATAAGAATATATACCAGATCTATCTACTCATCTCAAAGCACTTAGCAAATAATCAAATCAATGCATCAGAATAAGGCACAAAGAAAACAACACCGTATTTACGTGGTTCACCCCCACCCTGGGGCTACGTCCACCAATATTTCTTCTTTATTAGCGTCTTCAATCAGTTACAATAATAGAGACTTAGAAACCCTTACTCTGAATAGGACAGAATATTTGTGCAGCTCGCTAGATCCTTCTTCCTTGCCCTACAACACAAAGACTTCTATATCTTCACAGATGGACTTTCACTAAGCTCTACAAGTCTATACAAAATGCAAAAAACCTTTGATCACATAGATCCCATCTTGGCACTTAGCCTATATCACATAGATACAATATTCGACTATTCCTACTTTATTTCCTATCCTTCTATTTATACATACAAAAGCAGCCTAAGCATGGGTAAACACATGGGCCAACATCCCTTTCCCATTACATATTCCCAAAACCCAAAGAGGGACCCAAAAGTGGGCCGAGATTTCGCAATCTCTGCTTCGTCTGGCGCTCCATCTTCGATAGGTTGTCAAAGTCCCAAAAAAGGTCAAACATGACCAAGGTTATCCCAAAACTTGTTCAAGGGCCAACAGGCCCCCAACACTCACCTGTACCCCGTCCTGAGTCACTCTGGTCTGACAAATTCTACCTCGAACGCCTTGAACTTGTCTTGAGCTGCTTCAACCTGCTGAAGTGTTATGACCTCTTGCTCAGTGAACTCCTGGATCACTTTGTCATTCACTGGCCCTTCTAGGCACTGTTCTGCTATGATGACGACCTGTTCTAGCTAGTCTCCTTGGATTTCAACTTCGGTGAATAGTTCGCATGCCTTTTCTTGCACTGGTTGAAGTTGTTAAGAGAATTCCATCACTTTAATTTGAATCGTGTGGATTTGTTGCTAGGCCATGCATTTTTATTGAAACATCTTCATTCTTTCAACTGGTGTTAAGGCCTTCAGTTGTTCCTGTAGCATGTCTGCGTGTTGCTTTTCTTCTTGGAGCTGTGGCTCCAATGCCTTTAACTCTGGATTCTCCGCAAGGTTTTCATATGTCTGAGTGCTCCTGGAGCTTAGCTGCTTGCATTCTAAGGAAAGGGGTTTTAATCTACCAACTGCACTGCGGGCATTGGCCTCCCTTAGATATCTTATTTCTTGAGGGGTTTCGGGTACAGTACAAAGTTCCAGATCTGCGATGCATTGTTGAAGCTGCTGGATTACTTATTCAAGTTGCGCCACCTGCTGTGGGACTCGTTCCTCAGTTTTCACTTCTATGACTGTCACAGAGCGAAGTGCGATGTGAACCCTTTCCTGTACTTCGAGTTGTTATGCAAGAAAATGTTCTTTGTTTTTCTATAGCGCTTCTTTATCTTCATCCCATTGTGCTTGTAGAGTGAGATTTTCCTTTTTTGAGGTACTTATTTGGTCCTCAAGGTCTTTCTTTACTTGCGCTAAATCTTGGGTGGCTTGTGCTATCTCTTCTTGAGCTCGTCGAAGGCGATCTTTGAATGTGTCAACAATATGGTGTAGCTGGGCTAGCTCATCACCTAATTCTTGTGTTCCTGATGGTAGGGGTGCAGTGGAAACTGAACATTTAGATTATCTTTCTTGATGTACTCCTTGAAGCTCGTCCTTGATATGACTGAACACCTCCTCCTGCTTGGCCTCCTTCTTTTTTGCTATCTCTAGTGAAGCATCGTTCAGTGCAATGACGATGAAGTCGAAGTCATCCAGGGTGAGGATAGTCTCGAACTTGGTTCTGGTTGCTTTAACTTTCTTCCAGGATGAATTCTTTGGTGGGGTAACCTTCTGTTTCTTGGAGGGATCCTCCTCCTCTTTAGGTGGTGTAAATTCACCTTTATTTTGCTTGACTTCTTTGCCACCTAGATCTCCACCATCACCTCCTTTCTCAAGTGATATCGAAGTGGTCTTCGTAGAGGTACTGTTGACAACTTGATCTTCTTCATCTTTCTTGGTCTTGCTTGGTCCAGGGGTATCATGCACAGGTTCTGGACTATTTATATCAGAAATATCCGCGGGGTCTGCTGAAATGAGGAGGTTTTCCGACCACTCTTTGGTGATCTCCTCGAGATCTTCTTCTGTTAATTTATTATAGGACTGTAATTGCCGCTTTTGCTTGTCAGTGCGCGCTGTGATGTAGATAAAGTGCCTATCTGCACCGAACTTCATCAGGGGCCGAAACCTGTAGAGGGTGTTCGGAGTGATGCGCTGTGTAGACTGGATGGAGATTTTTAATTTATTGTAGTAAGTGTGAAAGATGACATTGGACTACCATTGCTTTCTCATATCTCTCGAGTACCACAAGGTATTGAACTTCGTAGCCAAAGGTTCAAAGGGCTCGATGTCCGAGAAGGTCGCACCTTCCAACATCTCCCATGAGATGAAAGCTATCAGTATGAGAAGCCAATTGAAGTGGAACTCATACCCTTGGTCTTGTGCCTCCCTGCAATCAAGCTCTAGTTGGTTTACAAGGTACTGTACCCAGTTCATCTGTAGTCCCTCCGCGCACTTTCCTGCAAGGTTGACTACAAATCCAATCATACTTTCAACGGTTATGAACCTCATTAACTCTTGTTTTGTCCGTTATGGCGCGGTCCAATGATCTAGGGGTGAGCAATAAATGTTTTTCCAACCGTTCAGGGCATCAGTTGAACGGATATATCAGCTTCTAATGGCTATATTTCTTCTCCATGGTGAAGTGGTATATGTTGTTGTTCTGATATCTCAACGAAGCTCCAATTCTGCAAATTTTCTTTCTGCAAGGTACCCTCTAGAACCTGTTGTAACTTCTCGATCTTAGCCTTCTTATTACTTATCTTCCTAGCCTTCTTCCCCATGAGCTTCATCTCGGTGGTTCTTTTCTCATTCCGATTCTTATTTTCCTTGGACATAGGCACTTCGTGCTACTGAGATTCTCTCCTAGGATTCAAGTGTATCACTTCTTCATTATCTGGGGTATAAATTTCAGCCTTCTGTATATCTTCCGATGTTCTTATAGCTTCGAAATCTGGGCTTGTAGTGTCAGATAGCTTCGATCTGTTCTCTTGTTCTTTAATCAATTGTGCGATCTTTCCGGTCATGAAATCCTTTAACTCTTGTCTCTTATGTTCTAAGACTTCTTCTTCTTCCTTCTTTCTAGCTTGATCTCTATCAATCCAAGTTTTTCCTAGTAAAATGGTAAATGGGGCACTGTCTTCAATGAATTTAATAATCTCAAAATCTTCCCTTTTCGAAGTTCCATTGACTGTCATAGGTATCTGAGCGAGTTTTCCACATAACATCATAAACTTTCCTCTTAATAGTGTTATTCCTCATAAGGAAGGGATCATAACAGGCTTCCCTATAGCTTCCCAAGTTCTTTCTGGCATAATATTTACTTGTGCCTCTTCATCAAGGACACAGTCAATGTCAAAGTCCCATATTCTTGCTTCAATGCATTCTTTTTCTTTGAAAATATCTGATAATCTCACATGTCAGTGATCATTCAGGGTCTCTTTCATTTGTATCAATACTTTCTATGATTCTTGCTGGGGTTCTATCATGATCTGAGTCTCTGGATTGGCCTTAGGTTTTTCCTAATTCAGATTCATTCCTTCAAGCCTAGAAATCATTCTAGGGTAGTCCAATACACCATGGTCCATAGATTTTCAACAAAGACTACTAGATCTTCTTCCAGGGCATTCCTTAGCAAGATGTCCAGGTCTTTTGAAACTATAACAAAGGGTCACTCCTCTCTTTCTTTTAAATGATGCCCAACTTCTTCTGTATTGTGCACTAGGATCATAGGAGTTAACCTGCAACAAATTATTTCTAGGATCCTGCATCCATTTGTTAGTCCAGACATTATTTTTATGCATAGTTATAACATATCTATCACTATTCTTTTCATATCTACTCATATCAATACTTCTTTCATCTATCAGTGCCCTATTTTTCAAACTAGGGTGGATTATGTTAAACATACCTAGATCCATACTTTAGAAACAAACATTTTCACTTATTTTACTTCTATAGAGCACAAAGCCTCCAGATCTAAAACTTTTAACTATTCTTACCTTTATCAAAGAACAAAGCTTATATACCTTACCTCTTTTAGTCAAAAATTCCAACTTTTACCTTTCTTAGAGCAAAAAGCATTTATATCTTGTTTCTTTTCTTCAAATCCGATCTCTCTTCCTTAGATCAGGTCTCTTTCTTTTAGATCAGGCCTTTTTATTTTAGATCAGGCCTCTTTCTTTCTGCATATAGCTTTATAAATCGGGTGGGATACTGTGCACTGGGGCACAAGTCTTCGCACATGACTTTCAGGTTAACCTTTTTGCATAAAGCTACTTCTTCTCAGTTCCCAGCAATCACAGTTTCAGGTCCCAGCAACGGAACCATTTGTTGGCACAGGGGCAATCCCAGGGTTCAACGCTACAACAATGCAACAACAAAACCCTAAGTACTAGCCCTTTCGACAACACCTGCGAAGAAGATGAAGTTTCACACAAGGTAGAGGAAGGGGTGGTTGTAAGACTCAACTGTCTACAACGTTAGCCGGGACACGGATCTGTGATTATAACTCTTAATATAGCACTTAGCACTGCTGGTTCTTTATTATGAAATCAATAACCACTTCGTTGGTATAACATGGCTTCACAACATTCACTATGAACTAGAATATTCAAGTACTTAGCATCAACAAGTTATTGATATCTAACAGATCACGCACTTAGCATATACAAATGGATCACATCTAACATTCTACACACCATAATCACTGAGCATAAGCATATATATCAGATCTATCTACTCATCTCAAAGCACTTAGAAAATAATCAAATCAATGCATCAGAACAAGGCACAAAGTAGACAACACCGTATTTACGTGGTACACCCCCACCCTTGGGCTACGTCCACCAATCTTTCTTCTTTATTAGCATATTCAATCGGTTACAAGCACATAGCCTTAGAAACCCTTACTCCGCACATGACAGAAGATTTGCGCAGCTCGCTAGATCTTTCTTCCTTTCCTTACAACACAAAGCCTTCTATATCTTCACACAAGGACTTTCACTAAGTTTTGCAAGTCTATACAGAATGTACAAAACCTTTGATCACACAGATCCCATCTTGGCACTTAGCCTATATCACATAGATACAATATTCGACTACTACTACTTTCTTGCCTATCCTTCTATTTACACATACAAAAGCAGCCTAAGAGTGGGTAAACCCATGGGCCAACATCCATTTCCCATTACATATTCCCCCCAAAACCCAAAAAGGGACCCAAAAGTGGGTCGAGATTCCACAATCTCCACTTTGTCTGGCGCTCCATCTTCGATAGGCTATCGAAGTCCAAAAAATGGTCAAACATGACCAAGATTATCCCAAAACTTGGTCAAGGGCCAACAAGGGTCTTGTTGATTGGATTGGACACATACAAAAATTAATTTAGGTATGATAATCATTTTCATTAGTACATGTACGATTCATGTATGTTCTAGCTACACATGTATGCCTTGCACATGTACACTAGTATGTATAAGTGTTTTAAATTGATGATGTTGATTATTTGTTGTGGATGTATGAATTGTGTGGCGTTACCCTTGTATTGTAAATTACTCTAACTTTGGCATGAATTTTCTTGAAGTGTGGGTGTATGTAACAACCCAAATTGATTTACTTTATCATAGTTTTTAATTTAAATTTAATTAATTATAAAAATTTATTAATGAGTTTTTAATTATTTTATTATTAAAAGGTGGGTGAAGTAATTAATGGGGGATAAGGCTGTTGGAGAATTAATGGGGGGTAAGGATGTTGGGGAATTAATGAGTGGGATTTGATAGAGGAGGATAAGGAAGAAGAGGAGGACTTGGAAGAAGGATCTTATTTTGTTTTAGGATTTCTGAAAGATAGAGGAGGAGGAGGAAATTGGAAGAATTGTTTTGGGGAACTCTCACAGGGCACTGCTATTGCTGGAAATTTTGGACTTGGGGGCCAGGAAACCGCAAGGATTCTTGGAGCTAGAGAGTCGGAGAGGCTCTTCCTAGTTGTCTAGGAGGTTAATATTTAGTTTAGGCAGTTGGGTAGGATCATCAACAACCATGAAATGAGTCAAATCGACTAAACTATAGGTTAAGGTAGATACTTTATCCATTTTACTAGTGATCTAATGTCATTATATTGTTGTTGATTATTATGTTTTTATTTTGCTGTTAGTATGTTTTTATGTTGTTAGTATGTTGTAGTTATTATCTTGTTTTTGATTATCATGCTGCTGTACATTATTATGTTGTAAAGAAAATCAAGAAAGAAAAAAAATGAACTAAAAATTGAAATTAAGGTCTTACAGTAAACCACCCTGGGGTGCATCTTATATAATGGATGTATCGTTTGTATCGTATTGGATTGACCCATGCCTCCCTAGTTTGTTACGATATTTTTCACATCTTATCTTGTTCTGGCTTTTTGCGCATGCGACCTAGTTCCATTTCTAGCTCCAGTTCCAGCTACAGAGCAATCACCTGTAGCACATATTTTTGTTCCAGATTCACTTCATCCAGTTAAAGATCCAATAGACCCATACCCCATAGCCTACAATAGTAGTTTCAGATGTTGTTTACTCTAACCCAGTAGATCCAGTAGAAGCATCAAATTCTGATCGTGATCGTGATGAAGTTTTGGATGACCCATATGTAGTGTTTGTTTCATAAGGTCTCGATGATTGTAATCATGATGCAGTTGTTCCTTCTGATGATCATGATCCTGATTCATATCTTCATGATTGAGATCCATATCTAGCAACACCAAAGTAAGCATACATATAAGCATACCTAGGTGGACTAGTTCCATACATAGTAGCAGTTCCTGTTCCAGATAAAGATGCACGAGCAGTGAAAGATGAGGGACCAACATAACCTGTTTAGCCACCACCACACTTAGCACCCCTTCCAGGTTTAGCTCCTGTTTGAGAGGCAGATTATGCCTTTCCATATCAAGACCCAGCTTATGATGTGTATGAACCAGTCCCTTATGACCGAGACCCAACAGTAGATCCATAACCAGTAGTCAGTCCAACAGATGTGTATTCGGTTGATCGAGAGTGAAACCCACCATTTTATGTTGTTCGTTATCGAGATGTGGATCCAACAGATGCTCGTAATAGAGATAATGTTGTTCGTAATAGATATGATGATGTACGGGATCGAGATACAGTTCCTTATGATGATTTTTATGATAGAGATGAAGAGCCTGCTGATTGTGAGCGAGATCCTTATGCATCAATAATGTAGGAAAATGTATTAACATAATAACCTTGGTAGTCCGAACATGGTAAAGAAGCAAGAACTAAAGATGTAGTAGTATATCCAGTAGTAGAACCAACAACATGTCATGTTCTGGGTTTTGCTATATTCCATAGAGTTTCGAGTTTTGACACATCACTATGGACCATGTTCTGGCCTTTTAGATCGAGAATAAGATTGTAGAGACCCATACCTAGTTCCTGTTTTTTGTGATAGTGATCTAGTTTGAGATCGAGATCCTTCATAAGTAGGATAAGAAACAGTACCATCATCATAGATAGAAGCATAGCCTACAACAGAAGGGGTCTAGGTGGTTGTTTCGGTTGATTTCGTAAGGGCATATCCGACAGTTTATTCTGTTCAGTCAGTTGAAGAGCCTGTAGTAGGGGCACTTTTCCAAGTCATATATTCTCCGGTTCCTAATCCAACTGCGAAGGTCATTATACCCATTGTGATACCCGTGATGAAGAACATCCCCAGTATAGCCCGTGATTAGCATATCTTCTGTGAGTAACATCCACTGACTGTTATAAGCATACCCGACAGATCGAGACCCAACAACCAAGACAAAGGTAGAAGCAATAGATCCCGCTTCAACCTACATATACGGTATGGCTCTGACATCATCACATCTACCGAAGAGTAAGATGAATCATTTCCCCAATCCGCTCCTTCCTTCTTCAACCATAAATGGAACAGGAATTCCCATAACTGGTGGAACTACTGACTCTCGGTAAACTAGCTATGGAACTTCAGTTGCATCTACATACGGTGCTACGGCCTATGGCCCTTACTCTTGAATAGGAAAGGAATTTGGCCAAGGCTATGGATCTCTATCTAGAATTGAATTCGGATCTTAAATTGCGAAGTAAACTACTTATGGTTATGAATCAATTGTGTTTTCCAATCGTAGCAATTTCTGCAATTGGGGGAAAATTATTCACCCACACCGTCCTACAGCCCATATGTCCACGTAGTTATTATTAGTGGTTTTGTCCCCACCCTTAGGTTAGATAAATATGCATTTACATTATTTATGATATTACAGTTATATGCATCATAAATAGGGAAAGCACTTTGCTTCAGTCTTTTTCCTCGTCTCTGTCACTTATGTTGTTTCCTCTACTCCTATATTTGACTTAATCTTGGTCTATGACTCAAAGTTTCATGCATTTTAGAACTTTACCTTAGGGGTTTTGTCCCATTTTAAACTAACCCACATGCTCAGAAAATCGATTAGGGATTTGGATTGGTCGAAAATTTAAAATAGGACCGTTGGAATACCTGCCAGAAAGTAACTTGGGAGGGAAGATTGCTCCCGAGTTATCCCACTCCTATAGTTGATGATGCATTTCATAACCTTACCCTCAGGGTTTTTCCCCATTTTAAACCAACCCTGATGCTCAGAAAATCGATCAAGTTTCTGGATTGGCCGAAAATTTAAAATAGGACTGCCCAAAGACCTACCAGAAAAGTAACTATGGAGGGAAGATTTCTCCCAAGTTAGCCCACTCCTCAGCTGATTCATGGAAAACAAGGTCAACTGCTCTAGATCTCTTTGCCTTCACTATTGGATCTGCTTTATTATTTGTTGGATTTATTAGTTGTTGGGCCGTATAATGATGGTTGTTCAAGGTGACCCACCCCGACTTCCCCTGACTTTCTAGGTGTTGTCCTTGCCCTAGTTCTTGGCTATGCATCTCAATCTACGTATACCTTCGCTACTAATGTTGGTGCTCGATTTGGATCTGAACCTGAATCATCTGAGCATGATATAATAGAGTCATAAGCTTCATCTACTGCTTAACAAAAACATTCTATTGCTCCATCTACTCAGTCATATAATTGAGTCATAAGCCTCATCTAATGCTTAACAAAAATATTCTATTGCTCCATCTACTCAGTCCACTTCTTTCTAGGATACTTGAGCTACTGGATAAACACCTGCTTAAATATAGACTAGGCCAGGGACTTCCACTATTACAGCATGCCACGATCCTCCTATTTAGGCTCAAACTTCTTCTACCTTTGGATATAAACCTGAATACGCATCAGATTATAGATTTTATGCTCCTAACTTACCCAAGATAGCATGCAAGAGTTGTTAGGGCCGAGAGATACCTACGTTAATTTTATTTCTAACCCTAAATGATTTTGGTCAGTTAGGTCCTGATATCCACTACTTCCACCTACTTTTACAACTTCTTTTTTTACAACATCCAGGACGTACTGTTGGCTCACACCGCACATCCAGACATGAATACTTCTACTTTCTCTTTTTTACCCTCTAGTCACACACCATCATAATGCTTCAACACTACTTTAACACCTTGATTAGGTTACAACAGTCTTCTTTTACTGGCTCGCTTTTCACGGGCAGGACCTTTACCATCAAATAAATTTCCAAACCCACAATATACTTACCTAATACTTTAGACACACCTTACCTATTATTTTATTTACTCAATTACATTAAGGCATAGGCAGAGAAAGATACCTTCCCAGGGAGATTTTTTTAGGCTATGATCCCAGAATGAGAAGTAAAGTAGTAGGCCCAACTCTCACAGTTTAAGAAGCCTAGAATCCCAAGTCATAAGCCTTTTCAACTATCTTTTTTATTTCGACTATCAGAAATATGGATATGCTCCCACTATAACGCCATGACACAATAGGAAAATTTACCTTATATTTATGGATACATGAATGGCAGCTTTACATCTACCTTCCATTTATGTATCCGTAAATGGAATAAAATCATTGAGACTTATCCGTCAGCTTTACCTTCCATTTATGGAATAAAAAGTCATAAGAGTCATTGAAACTTATCTGTCTCATGCTTTGCTTTGTAGATCCAAGGTTAAAATGGAAATTAAAAGATGAATATATGAAGACATCCCGATCAACCACAACCAACACAATACTTTTGAACTGTCGCTGCCAAAATGTAAACAATATAAAACTGCCACTAGAATATAAACAATATAAAACTATCGATATTCATATATTCAGTTTAAAAAAATTCAGACATTCAGTTTGTTTAGAAAAGAACGTTCCAAATCAGTATTTACCTTTTTTTTTAACTACTGATTGTGGTAATACTGCCCATTTTAAAAACTACAGGTCACTAGTGACATCCACTTAATTTTTAAAACAATCAGATTGACGGATTGGCAACTTTTATCTATCTATATATCTATCTATCTATATATATAACATTTAACACTTAACAAACTCCAATATTGTAAAGTTCAGTTGAATTTTCTTTTTGCAATGTCGGAGCCTATCTGTGCAACAGTGTGAAAAATTTCCATAAAGTTTCACTTTCTTTTGTGTCAAAGAAAAGCAATGCACCTGTATGAAAAATTTCCATAAATTTCCACTATCTTTTGTGTCAAAGAAAAGCATAAGCATGTGTGAGAGAGGTATGTGCACTTGCATTAAAAATTTCCTTAAATTTCAAATGTGTTTAAATTAAAATGTCTCATTTTTAATAAAAGCAAATTTCTAAAAACCTAAATGTCTAACACAATTTTTACATTCATTGTTAAACTGGTTGAGGCTTTACTTTGCTAAGTGCTTTACATTAGTTCACAATTTTTAAAATAGAAGAACATTGGCTCAGAGTGCTTAGGACAACTACCACTAAGAGGAAGAAAATATTAGCAATTCTACCCAATGCCTGAGCAGTGATTATTGAACAGTAAATTCAATCTGAATCTGAACTACAGTTTTTTTTTCCTATTAACTGTAACTAGCTTGGCATCATTGCATGCATCCTACTTACTATTTGAAGGATAGTTGGTGTACAATGATTGGATCTAGGCAAAATAGAAGTTGGAACTTGGCACTTTTCAAAATTCAAACACAGGAGTAAATTTTTGAATTTTACTGGACTGCAATGTAATGATTTATGTTTGTAGATGTATGATGTTATGATGATGCCAAGTCAATTCTACACAAATCATATGATGATGCCAAGTCGGCTCATAGAACTTTGACTTGCAATGCTCGCGGGGAGACTATCACATGAGAGGGTTATCATATGAAAAATGTATAAGAAATCATGAAACATCACACTATGTTCAATAATAGCTATCCCCAACCCCATTACATTGGTGAGGATAAGTATCATTGAATGCATTAAAGTTTCATAATTTCTACTACACCCATCGTACGATCATGCTTACATGCGTTGATTTCCCTATGAGTGTTGAAAGTCAAAGGTCTATGGGGTGACATGGAACTCTATCATATGGTCCATGGAATATTGACCTACCAATACAACACCATCATATATGTAAGAACACAAATCTATAATTGATGCACAACAATTTTGTGCAACTTCACATTTTTTTAGATGGCATTTACCTTCATCCTCATTAAATTATGATACATAAATAGTGCATATATATTTTTATTCCTTCTCAAACAATAAATTTATTAACTTTGTAAACTACTCTTAAAGGTATAAGAGCTAGCCCTCATCCCAAATTTGAAAAGAATTGTGTGAATGGGTTTTAACTCCCAATAACCACAAAATAGTTAAAAATAAAATTAAAACATGTAAACTACTTGTCAAGGGCTAAGAGCTAGCTCTCATCCCAAATTTGAAAAGAGTTGTATGAATGGGTTGTAACTCCCAATAACCACAAAATAGATAAAAATAAAAATAAAACACAATACACATAAATTTGAATACTAAAAGTTATAAGCAAAATCCTTATGTTGGGACAGATCTAAACTATCCAGCTGTGAATCCGGTTACAACCTTTTTGATATCTCGGCACGAGGTAGAGACTAATTGCACCTCAGATGGTCATTCACTCGAGGCGATAAAGAAAGGGAAAAATGAGAGGTGAAATACTTACGAGTAGTCTTTCTTAGGACCACCCACCCTGGGTGTTGTCCTCCCTCAGCTTCCTGGATGGATGGCCAAAATGGTTTGGGGGGTGAAAATTATGGACAATGGGATGAAAATAAGTTCATTTATTTTTAGGACAACAAACTAAACAAAGTGAACAACGATTTGTTCTCTCCCTTAAATCCTTGAAAAATGGCCCAGAATGGGTTCCCGGGGTAAACCAAGGTCTTGGAAAATAGACCAGTGGATGCCTTAAGTGAGAAAGTGAAAAATAAGGGTGAAAAGTGATTTTAAAAGCCACAACCAAGTCTTTTCAGTTGGTTGTAAATTGTGAACAACAAGTTGTTCAAGGCCGTTAAGGAAGGGAAACAAGCCCAGAATGGCTTGGTACTCCTCAGGGTGACCCATGAGGTGATCCCGAAAAATTACTAAATAAAAAAGGGGGGCTGTAAATCAAGATGGACAACATTTTTATGAACTGTTACAATTATGTTCAATGGGGTGTTTATTGCTGCAATTTTTTTTCATGGATGAAGGGTGGACTGGCAAAATGTTTTGACTTTTAAATGATTTTATTGGTGAATTTTCAATTATTAACACATGCATTGGTCACCACACCGTTTTAAAGGTTATCCCTATCATGAAAACACTTATTATCCTGGAACTATGCCAACCAGTATAAGAAAAGTAGTCTTAGTATACCACGATGGTTAGGTTGAAGGGTGACCCATGCAGTCTAGAGAAGTAGGGATTAGTCACTTCTCATCACTTGCACTTTCAGGATCTTAAAGCCGCTTGGATGGAAGAAGGATAGATGCGAAAAGGAAGAGGCCCAAGACCCCCACAAGGGGAGTTTAGTTGGGCTTACCCAAGCAGTGTAGTATTCCAACCAAACTGAGCTATTCAACTCCTTAAACGTGTGCTGCTAAGGAAAGACCACTCAATTTATACTAACTAGACAACTTCCGAAGGGATCCTAATGAATACTACCTATCTTTGACACTTAGTATTCTATGAAATTGAAATTGCTTGAAATAAAAGACCAGACCATCCACGTGGTGAGGTCACATCTCACTTTCACAAGTGTGCCTCCTGGTCAATAAATTGAAATCTATCTAAACCTTTATACAAAAATAAGTAAATAAGTATGTGACATATATTTCACGGCTAAATAGTATGTGTACACATATAGCTAAATAATATAGGTTTTGTTTTGAATGTGTATGGGGTGAACCCTTTCTTTTTTTTCATGTCTTTTTGTGGTTTTCTGAATGTTTTAGCTTGCTGATTTTGCGTGGCCCCTTTAGGGGAAACCACCTATAGATTAGTATACGAGAAAATATACAATGAAGAAAGACAATATCAACTAATTACATGTAAACAATTATATTATTCAACCCAAGAGAATAGGTTGAGGCTCTTTGCGAGTAACAAAACTTCCATATGCATGAAATCCCCAACTGGTTTCTTGTATGGGGATTGGAAGTTTACTTAATGAAATTCAAAACAATGATGATTATTTATGAAGGGGAAAATCAAATTTTATAAACAGAAATTTGAAAGCAAACTGGTCAACCTATCTACACGAGCAAAACATATTGACATGGGTACATGTGCAAAAATTTTTAGAATGAGTGCAAGTGAATTCAAAGTGAAAATGAGTGTGAATGTGTGGATTTACCGATCATATCTGATGCTTTTTCTTTGTTTTCCTGCTGGCCCCTTTGCCTCAAACACGTCTTTAGATGGTCCCCAATCACTTAAGAGAAGAATAATAGGTGATCAGATTGTATCCTTGCATGAAAAGAATGAAATTTTAGTGATTTTATATGAAAAAAATGAAACCAAAATTTCCACATAAAAGTTAGATAACAATCAACTAAAATGGTTTTCCTAGGGGGGGGATTGACCAAAACAATCAATTTTCTTGTTTGGGATAGCAAGGATAATAGAAGAAAATCAAAACATAAATTTACATGAAAAATAAAGAAGCAAGAAAGTATAAACAACCAACTAAGGGGATTATTTAAAGGTTGTCCTAAAGGGCCCTAGGACTCTCGGCCACTAACTAAGGATGAAAACAACTGAATACTTCAAGAAATATGCACTACAACATATCAAACAAGTTAAACAATGCTATTAGTAAATGAAATCAAGTAACTTAAACCCAAGGAAGCAACAATAAACACCTAGCTAACCAATCCCTCTTGGAGATAACTAACATAAAAAGCACTTACTACCACCCCTCAACCCTTAACCAACAAGTGACATGCCCAACAACCAAAATTTAACAAGTATCACACACACAAAGAGATTTTAGAAAATTTCAGCAGATCTTTGGTACTATATTCATTCCCCATTTGTACAATTCCATCCCTCTTATTTATAAAGAAGAGGTGAAGGCTTAGGGTTAGGTCACAAGACACTTGTCACTTTTCCAAAAGTGACAAGTGGACCAACCCTTAAAGTGTTTTTTTTTATCAAAAAATAAACTTATCCAAAAGGGATCTTATCCAAAGGGAATCAAATCAGATTTGATTTGACCATTTAATTACAATTTTTTATAATCCAAAGTAAATCCTTCGAGACCAAACTATTTCAAAAGGGTCATTTTCATAAAATGACAAAAATCAGTATGCCAGATCATCAATTTCCTTGGGATTTGTGCCATCCCAAAGACTCTTTGATTGCTGCCAATTTTTGTAGTTGTATATGGAGTGAACTAGGAAATTTCCTAGCCATCCATGGCTGTTGGATTCACCGGGATGAAGCCCCAAGTTGTGGGGAAATTAAAGATTATCTTAGGAGGGAAAGGGGACTTTGGGCTTGGTCGTTGTATGTAAGGAAATTCCCGTTGTTCAGAAACTTTTCAAACCTGATTAAACCCCCCCTTTGCTGCCTAGAATTTTCCTTGTGAGTTGACTGAAGCATGGATTTGATTTGGGATTGTTTCGACGAAGGGAACCCCTAGGCATGAAACTTGGGAGGATTTTCCCCTTTACCAAATAACCACAAAATTTAGTTTTATGTGTCCATGTTGTATCTTTGTTTTCTTCCTTCCCGCTTCCTTTCTTTTGGTGCAAATTTGACTCTGGATGAGCAAGATACGACCTAAGAAATGTATGCGGGAAGGAACTGGTCGGGAGACTGATCAGGGAAAAATTGAAATTGAGGAAAAATTATGGGCTAGATACCATAATTTATAGGCTACTATAGGCCTGCATACCTATATCTGAAATGGGTTTTCCTTATTTGGCCCAATTTGGCCTCGGAGGCCCCCAATTAGGCCTCTTTCTGGTGTGTGTTTTTAGGCCAATTATGAGCCACTGTCACTCTGGGACGCGCCCCTGAAATTATGTTATGAATTTGAGGGGGTGAATTCAATGGATACATTATTGACTTCTCCCTAGTCATTTTGACTATTTATGGGCGAAATTTCGCCTCTGTATGGCGAAGTTATGGTATTAAAAAGTCCAGTGACCCTAGGGGGAGGAAATTAAAATTTTTATCGTATAATTTAAACACACACACACACATATATATAATATAATAAAATAAAATAAAACTAAATTATAAATAAATAATAAAATTTAAAAATAAACTAAATTTAAGTAAAAGTAAAATTTTGCTTTTTGTTATATAATTTTTATATATAATTTAATTTATTTTTAAATTTTTATATTTTATTATTTATTTATAATTTAGTTTTATTTTATTTTAGGCATGCACACTCTAATTTAAATTTAGTTTATGTAATTGGCCTGCAATTTGTTGTAAGGGGGTTTCAGGCTGGTCGTACAGGTCTTCAATGGCAACAATCCATAACCACGTACCAACATCAGAGAGAAAAGTACATGTAACCTACCATTAGTCCCACTTCTAAAAACATTTGTTGGGTTATTCAAACAAATGGTGGATTTTTTCTCTAAAAAAGGTTATTTCTTCCATTAAAATTGTTATTTCAGAGATGGTTCATGTCTTTGTGTGGTTGCTAGTTTAGATGTATGGTTGCTCGTGTGGATGGTTCATTATTTTCTGGTGCAAATATTCAAAGGGAAGGAGATTCAAACCCCTCTTGGGAACCAGGCCCAAGCCTCCAGGCCCGTTTAAAGAATGAAATTTTTGAGTTGAATGGCCATTTGTAGGCCTGTACACTCTAACTTGTAGGCCCTGATCTTTGAATCCCCAACCCCCTCCCTTTCCTCCGCTCAAATTCCCAGAAATTAGCCAAAAAATGCCCAAAAGGAGGGAAGGGGGTCGAACCTATGACCTCACTCCCCTTTACATAGTTCAAAACCCACAACAAATACAAATACAAATTTGACTTGGTGGTGGTCGACCACCCATCCACCACCAGGCCTCCACCACCTACCACGTGACCTCCTCCCATTCCACCACTCCATTTCTCCATACGCTGCTCACACACCCTCCTCCATACGCTCCATACCTCTCCCGTGACATCTCCATTCCCTCCTCCCCATGAGCTCCCTTCACCTCACAAACCCCGCACGTAGCCCACACCAGATCCCTCTATTTCCCCATCCCATTCCATTGTTGGTTGTGGAGCCTGATTATCTTCCTAATTTAGAGGTCTTTGTTTTCAGTCCTGTTTATACCCCATGAAGACTTTACACCCCGGAAGAATGTACACTCCTCTAGGACGGGGATTGCAGAGGGGGGTTACCCCCTCTGCGGGGTCCAGGGGAAAGCGGGCCCCCGATAAGGGTTCAGGGGAGAAGCCCCTGAAGGAAAAATTGCCTTGTAAATGTATATTGTAATTTCATTGTAAATCTAGACCGTTCATTATAAGGTTGCAGATCTGACGATAAAAGTTATGTTAGGGTTTTGTTCCCCTAGAAGGCAACCCTCTTTTATGAGGGAAATGTATTGCAGCTATGTATCATTGCAAATATTGTATTATGAGAGAGGATACTATGAGAGAAAGAAGAGGAAGTTACAACAGGTGTGTTGTAGGTTGTATCCCTTCATTTGTTGGATAATAATAAAAGAAGGACATGACAATTTCTTTGTTGAACATTATAGCCCACACTGGGTGAACCACGTATATTTGTGTCTCTATTGTATTGTGTATCTTTTGTGTTTTATTTCCGCATTTGTCTTATTTTATTGCTCTGCAATCCTATTTTTATAACAACTTGTATCAGAGAAAAAGGTAACTCGCAGGAAAAGAGGGTTCCTGGTTTGAGTGGAGAAATGGAGGAAGATGGAAAGTTTAGGGTCATTGGTGATAGAAAAATGAGAGAAGGTAGGTACATTGTATTTATGTACTAGTAATACTAACTCTTTTATCTCTTTAGATTCTACAAGAGTGGATACAACAATGTGGCATCATAGGCTTGGACACATGAGTGAGAATGGGATGCAGATACTTCACAAAATAAATTTGTTGCCAAATCTTAAACAAATTGATTTGGATTTCTGTGAGCATTGTGTTTATGGAAAACGAAAGAGAGTCATATTTCTCAGAGTCAAAAAAGAAAAGAAGAGTGAAAGGTTAGAGCTTGTGCATATAGATGTATGGGGACCAAATCAGGTATCATCTCTTGGTGGCTCTCGTTATTATGTTACTTTTATTGATGATGCAACTAGAAAAACTTGGGTTTATTGCGTTCAACAAAAATCTGATGTTTTTGATACTTTTAAGAAATGAAAAGATTTGGTTGAGAATGAGATAGGAAAAAGGTTGAAGTGTCTTAGATCAGAAAATGGAGGTGAATATTTCAACAAGGAGTTTGATGATTACTGTTCATACCATGGGATTTTTAGAGAGAAGACAGTTCCAGGAACACCACAAGAAAATGGTGTGTCAGAAAGTATGAACAGGACAATCATGGAGTGTGCAAGGAGTATGATATTGCATGTTGGTTTTCCCTTACAAATATGGGAAGATGTTGTAGATACTGTTGTTTACTTAATAAAAAAAGGACCTTCAATCTCTTTGGATTGTAGAATTCCAGAGGAGGCATGGATAGGTAAAAAGGTAAACTATTCGTTTTTGAAGACTTTCGGTTGTGAATCATTTGTCCATATTGATAAAGAAAATAGAACAAAGCTTGAGGAAAAATCCAAGAAGTATACCTTTATTGGATATGGTGTTAATGATGTTGGTTATCACTTATGGATTTATGAAAATAACAAAATAATTAGGAGTAGAGATGTCATATTCAATGAGAAGGTCATGTACAAAGATTAGTTGCAGGGAAAGAAACAGGGAAAAGAAAAATCAAAATACACAGTGCTTGATGAGATCATTGAAAAAGAAATTCCAAAGGTACCAAAAAATCATAATCTATAACAACCGGATCAATAGGTACCTCAAACTCCTGCAAGTGTTGTTAGAAGATATACTAGGTTAAGTAGACCCCTTGAATGATACTCTCCTTCATTGTATTATTTATTGCTAATTGATTCGAGTGAACCAGAATGTTATGAAGAGGCAATGCAAGAAGACACCAAAAATAAGTGGGAGTAAGGCATGAAAGAGGAAATGGATTCCTTGGTAAATAACTAGACTTGGGACTTGGTTCAGTTTTTTGCAGGAAAAAGAGCATTACGGAATAAATGGGTTTACAAGTTGAAGGAAGAAGATGGAGGAAAAAAGAGGTACAAGGATAGACTTGTTGTAAAGGGGTTTGCACAAAATAAAGGTATAGATTTTGATGAAATATTTTCTCCTGTTCTTAAAATGAATTCAATTAAGACTATTTTAAGTCTTGTGGAAATAGAAGATTTGAATCTTGAACAATTAGATGTAAAAACAACTTTTATCTATGGGTATTTGGAGGAAGAGATTTATATGAAACAACCACATGGGTATGAGGTCAAAGGGAAGGATAATTTGGCATGCATGTTGAAGAAGAGCTTGTATGGCTTAAAGCAAGCTCCAAGGCAGTGGTATTTTAAGTTTGACAGGTTTATGATAGAACAGGGTTATAGTAGATGTCATTCTGATCATTGTGCTTATTTTAAAAAGATAGAAAATAAAAGCTATATTATCTTACTATTGTATGTACATGACATTGTTTTTGCAGGGTCTAATATGGAGGATATAAATGTTCTCAAGAAGAAATTATCTAATTCATTTGCAATGAAAGATTTGGGTACCGAATAGAAAATCCTTGGTATGAGAATAACAAGAGATAGGAAAAATCACAAATTGACATTGTCTCGGGGTGAGTACATAGAGAAGTTGTTGGAGAGGTTTAAAATGCAAAATGAAAAACTAGTTAGTACAACTTTGTCCAACCATTTCAAATTAACTAAGGAAATGTATCCCAAGAAACAGGAGGAGATAAAATACATGTCCAGGGTCCCTTATTCATCAACAATTGGTAGCTTGATGTATGCGATGGTTTTCACAAGACCAGATATTGCACATGAAGTGGGAGTTGTGAGCAGGTATATGAACAATCCAGGTAAAGAACATTGGGAGGCAGTAAAGTGGATTCTTAGGTATTTGAGAGGTACTGCTACTTATGCATTATGTTTTGGAGGTTTAGACACTATTCTACAAGGATATGTTGATTCAGATATGACAGGTGATAAATATAACAAGAGGAGCACCACAAGTTATGTTTTTACTATAGGTGGAACAAAACTAAGTTGGATTTTGAAACTGCAAAAGGTTGTTGCAATTTCAACAATAGAGGCCGAGTATGTCGCTGCTACAGGGGCTAGTAAAGAGATGATTTGGTTATAGAGGTTTATGGAGGAATTGAGAAAGAAGCAGGAGAATAACAGGTTGTATTATGACAGTGAGAGTGCCATTCATCTTGTGAAGAACTTATCCTTCCATTTGAAGACAAAGAATAACCAGGGAGAAACTGAGTTCCTACTCAATTTCAGTTGGTCTTCAAGCATGAAGGTGAAGATGAGAAATTTTCTAGGTCCAAGAAGGTTCATAGTCCAACAGATACAACGGAAATGGAGTTATTGAGATTAGTATCCAAGTGGGAGATTGTTGGTTGTGGAGCCTGATTATCTTCCTGATTAAGAGGTCTTTGTTTTTAGCCATGTTTATACCCCATGAAGACTTTACACCCTGGAATAATGTACATTCCTCCATGCAGGGAAGTGCAAAGGGGGGTTACCCCCTCTGCGAGGTCCAGGGGCAAGCAGGCTCTCAAAGGAAATTTTCCTTGTAAATGTATATTGTAATTTCATTTTAAATCTAGACCATTCATTATAAGGTCACATATCTGATGGTAGAAGTTATGTTAGGGTTTTTTTTTCCCTAGAAGGAAACCTTCTTTTATGAGGGAAATGTATTGCGGCTATGTATCATTGAAAATATTGTATTCTGAGAGAGGATATTGTGAGAGAAAGAAGAGGAAGTTACAACGGGTGTTATGTAGGTTGTATCCCTTCATTTGCTGGATAATAATAAAACAAGGACCTGGAAATTTCTCTGTTGGACATAGCCCACACTGGGTGAATCACGCATATCTGTGTCTCTATTGTATTGTGTGTCTTCTATCTTTTATTTACGCATTTGTTTTATTTTATTTCTCTGTGATTCTGTTTTTCTAACAATTGGTATCATAACGAAAGATAACTCGCAGGAAAATAGGGTTCCTAGTTCGAGTGGGAACAATGGCAGAAGATGGAAAGTTTAGGGTCGAGAAATTTAACGACCAAATCTACCAGTTATGGAAGATGCAGATGAAAGAATATTTATATCATAAGGATCTATTCCTACCATTGGGTGGAATAGCAAAGAAGCTGACGACCATGAAGGACAAAGAATGGGAGGTTCTTGACAGAAAGGCACTAGGAATGATACGGCTGAGCCTAGCAGTGTTAGTGGCTTTCAATATTTCAAAAGAAAAGACAAAAAAGGAGCTAATGGATGCGTTGGTTAAATTGTATGAAAAACCCTCAACATCCAATAAGGTATTTATAGTGAAGAGATTATTTAATATGAATATGTGAGAAGGTGGGTTTGTTGCAGATCATTTAAATGAATTTAATACAGTTACTAATCAACTAAGTTTTGTAAAAGTGGACTTTGATGATGAGGTCAGGGCTCTTCTAATATTGTTGTCATTGCGAGAAAGCTGGAATGACTTGGTCATGGCTGTAAGTAACTTTGTTTCTGTTTCAAATACTTTAAAATTTGGATTTTGAAACTGCAAAAGGTTGTTGCACTTAAACAACAAAGGTAGAATATGTTTCTGCTACAGAGGCTAGTAAAGAGACGATTTGGTTACATAGGTTTATCGAGGAATTGGGAAAGAAGCATGAGAATAGTAGGTTGTATTGTGGCAGTTAGAGTGCCATTCATCTTGCAAAGAACTTAGCCTTCCATTCGAAGACTAAGAATAACCAGGGAGAAACTGAGTTCATGCTCAATTTCAGTTGTTATTCAAGCATGAAGGTGAAGATGAGAAATTTTCCTGGTCCAAGAAGGTTCATAGTCCAGTAGATACAACGATGGTGGAGTTATTGAGATCAGTCTACAAGTGGGAGATTATTGGTTGTGGAGCCTGATTATCTTCCTGATTGAGAGGTCTTTGTTTTCAGCCATGTTTATACCCAATGAAGACTTTACACCTTGGAAGAATGTACATTCCTCCATGCGGGGGAGTGCAGAGGGGGGTTACTCCCTCTGCGGGGTTTGGGGACAAGCGAGACCCCAAAGGAAAATTGCCTTGTAAATGTATATTGTAATTTCATTGTCAATCTGGACCATTCATTATAAGGGCACACATATGATGGTAGATGTTATGTTAGGTTTTTTTTCCCTAGAAGGAAACCCTCTTTTATGAGTGAAATGTATTGTGGCTATGTATCATTGCAAATATTGTATTTTGAGAGAGGATACTATGAGAGAAATAAGAGGAAGTTAAAGCGGGTGTGATGTAGGTTGTATCCCTTCATTTGATGGATAATAATAAAAGAAGGACCTGGAAATTTCTCTAGTGGACATAACCCACACTGGGTGAACCACGTATATATGTGTCCCTATTGTATTGTGTATATTTTTTGTTTTATTTCCACATTTATTTTATTTTATTGCTCTGTGATGCTATTTTTCTAACATCCACCACTCCACCTCCCCTCTTCGTGCATCGTTCCTCCATGCTTCCACTCATGCATAGTCCACTCCAACTCCTCCTCTCTATGTGCCCGATTCTCATACACCTCTATGCATGGCCACCACTCCCCTCCCTCCTACCATAAACCAACAAACCCCCTTTCCCCCCTTCCCTCTTCTCCTCTCCCTGCGTGCTGCCAACCCTCCATTCCCTCCTCCTCGGGGCTCCCTCTGCCCTCCTTCATC
>JZKD02S0678696.1:206042-276104 GCA_000966675.3 Picea glauca | reverse complement strand
TCACTAGAGTTTTTAATACTATAACTTTGCCATACAGAGGTGAGACTTCACCTGTAAATAGTCAAAATGACTGGGGAGAAGTCAAGAATTCATCCATGGCATTCACCCCCTCAAATTTAGCCTAGAATTTCAGTGGCACATCTTAGAGTGACAAGGGTTTGTAATTGGCCCAAAAACACTTGCCAGAAGGAGGCCTGATTGGGGGCCTCTGAGGCCAAATTGGGCCAAAGGAGAAAAACCCATTTCAGCTACAAGTATGGAGGCTTGTAGCATCTTGTCAATTCCGGTGTCTAACCCATAATTTTTCCTCAATTTCAATTTTTCCTTGATAAGTCTCTCGACCAGCTCCTTCCTGCATCCCTTTCCGGGGTTGTATCTTGCTCATCTAGAGTCAGATTTGTGCCAAACAAAAGGCAGGGGGAAGGTAGAGAACATAGATACAACATGGACACATCAAAACTCAATTTTCTAGATATTTGGTAAAGGGGAAAATCCTCCCAAGGTTCAGTCCAAGGAGTCCCTTCGTTGAGACAAGGCCAAATAAAAGCCATGCTTTAGTAATCTCACAGGGAAACTTCTTGGCAACAAAAGGGGGTATAATTAGGTCTAAAAAGTGGTCGAGCAATGAGAATTTTCTTACATACAATGACCAAGCCCAAAGACCCCTTTCACTCCTAAGTGACTCTTCAATTTCCTCACACCTTAGGGCTTCATCCAAGTGAATCCAACAACCATGGATGGTCGAGAACTGTCCTAGTTCACTTCATCTATAGTTATAAAACATGACAACAATCAAAGAGTCGTTGGGATGGTACAAATCCCAAGGAAAATGATGATGGGGCATACTAAGGTTTTTTATTTTATGAAAATGACCTTTCGTAATAGTTTGGTCTCGAAGGATTTACTTTGGCTTGTAAAAAATTGTACTTAAAGGGTCAAATCAAATATGATTTGATTCCCTTTGGATAAGATCCCTTTTGGATAAGTTCACTTTTTGATAATAAAAAAACAAAAACACTTTAAGGGTTGGTCCACTTGTCACTTTTGGAAAAGTGACAAGTGTCTTGTGACCTAACCCTAAGCCTTGACCTCTTCTTTATAAATAAGAGGGATGACATTGTACAAGGGGGGAATGAATATAGTACCAAAGCTCTGCTGAAATTTTCTAAAATATATTTGTGTGTGTGATACTTGTTAAATTTTGGTTGTTGGGAATGTCATTTGTTGGTTAAGGGTTGAGGTGTAGTAGTAAGTACTTGTTATGTTAGTTATTTCCAGGAGTGATTGGTTAGCTAGGTGTTTGTTGTTTCTTCCTTGGGTTTACCTTACTTGATTTCATTTACTAATAGACTTGTTTAACTTGTTTGACATGTTGTAGTGCGGATTTCCTGAAGTATTCAACTATTTTCAGCCTTATTTAGTGGTCCGGAGTCCTAGGGCCCCTTAGGATAGCCCTTAAATAATCCCCTTAGCTGGTTGTTTATACTTGCTTGCTTCTTTATTTTTCATGTAAATTTATGTTATGATTTTCTGCTATTAACCTTGCTATACCAAACAAGAAAATTGACCATTTTGGTTAATTTCTCCCCCCGGGACAACCATCTTAGTTGGTTGTTATCTATCTTTTATGTGTAAATTTATTTTTCATTTATTTCAGTTTTTTCATATAAAATAACTAAAGTTTCATTGTTTGCCTGCAAGGATACAATCCAGTCACCTATTCTGCTTCTTTTAAGTGATTGGGGACCATCTAAAGACCTATTTGGGGAAAAGGGGCTAGAAGGACAGCAAAGAAAAAACATCATATTTGATTGGTAAATCCACCCATTCACACTCATTTTCACCTTGAATTCACTTTCACTCATTCTAATTTTTTTTTCACATGTACCCATGTCAATATGCTTTGCTCATGTAGATAGGTTGACCAATTTGCTTACAAATTTCTATTTATAAAATCTGATTTTTCACTTCGTAAATAATCATCATTTTTTTGAATTTCATTAAGTAAATTTCAAATCTCCATATAAGGAATCAATTGGGGCTTTCATTGATATGGTGAATTTTCTGCTTGCAAAGAGCCTCAACCCATTCCCTTGGGTTGAATGGTGTAATTTTTTACTTGTAATTAGTTGATATTGTATTTCTTCATTGTATAGTTTCTTGTATACTAATCTACATGTGGCTACTCCTAAAGGGGCCACTCAAAATCAACAAGCTAAAACACTCAAAAAACCACACACACAAAAATAAAACAATGCATGGGTCTGACCCATACACATTCAAAACAAAACCTACATTATTTATCTATATGCGTACACATACTATTTATCCCTGACGTATATGTCACAAACTTATTTTCTTATTTTTGTATAAAGCTTTAGATAGATTTCAATTTATTAACCAGGAGGCACGCTTGCGAAAGCGAGACGTGACCTCGCCATGTGGATGACCTGGCCCTTTCTTTCAAACAATTTCAATTTCATAGAATACTAAGTGTCAAAGCTAGGGATTCTTCATCAGGAGCCCCTCAGAAGTTGTCTAGTTAGTATAAATTTAGTGGTCTTTCCTTAGTACCACATGGTCAAGGAGTTCAATAGCTCAACTTGGTTGGGATACTACACTGCTTGGGTAAGCTAAGCTAAAATCCCCTTGTGGGGGTGTTGGGCCTCTTCCTTTTCACAATTATCCTTCTTCCATCCAAGCGGCTTTAAGAGCCTGAAAGCATGAGTGACGAGAAGTGATTAATACCTACTTCTCTGAAATTCACATGGCACTCTTCAACCTAACCACCGTGGTCTACTAATACTACTCTTATTATATTGGTGGGAATAGTTCTAGGATAATAGGTGTTTTCTTGATCGAGATAACCTTTAAAATGGTGTAGTGGCCAATGCATGTGTTAATAACTGAAAATTCACCAATAAAATACATTTAAAAGTCAAAACCTTTGGTTAGTCCACCCTTCATCCACGGACAAAAATTGCAGCAATAAATACCCTAATTAACATAGCTGTAACAACTCGTAAAAAGACTATCTATCTTGATTTACAACCCCCCTTCTTGATTTAACAATTTTCTGGGATCACCTCCTAGGTCACCATAGGGAGTACCAAGTGGTTATGGGATTGTTTCCCTACCTTAAAGGCCTTGGACAACTTGTTTTTCACAATTTACAACCAACTGAAAAGACTTGGTTGTGGCTTTTAAAATCACTTTTCACCCTTATGTTTCACTTCATCACTTAAGGCATCCACTAGTTTATTGTCTAGGACCCCGGTTTACCCTGTGAACCCATTCTGGGCCATTTTCCAAGTCTTTAAGGGAGCGAACAACTCATTGTTCTCTTTGTTTAGTTTTCTTTCCTAAAAATCAACGAACTTATTTTCATCCCATTGTCCATAATTTTCACCTCCCAGGCCATTTTGGACATCCAGGAAGATGAGGGAGGAAAAAAACCAAGGTGGGTGGTCCTAAGAAAGAATTCTCGTAAGTATTTCACCTCTCCTTTTCCCCCTTCTTTACTGCCTCAGTACAAGGAACATCTGAGGTGTGAGTAGTCTTTACCTCATGTCGAGCTATCAAATAAGTCATAACCAACTTCACAACTGGATAGGTTAGATCTGTCCCAACCGACGGATTTTTCTTATAACATGCCCCTTTTCCGGTGACCATACTGGGGATCTTGCAAATATCCTTAGTTTTTCTTGTATCCCAAACTTTTACTGAGCATTGGACCCAAATTATTTGGGGTCCTTTTCACACCTATTTACATAATTTTGTGGCAAGGTCTTTCAGTGATCCTTTGGATTTTCTTTGGTACTTGTTATAGTTCAGTTCCCTTACAATTATGTTGCATCTGGGAGTCATAAATACGATCAAGTTTTTCTTTTCTCTTACCTTATCAAGTTTTGGTTCCACTTGTTCGAACTCACGTGAGAAGTTATAAATCTATCATACTTTACCTTGCACTTCGAGAAGAATGAAAACAACCTTTGTTTAAGTTAGGTTTTTTCAACATTGTGTCAGAAAGAGTAGGGTTGTTGGTGTGATACATACCTTGTACTTAAAGTATTTACCTAAGCCCCTTTCAAGATGGTAGGGTGGAAACATCGTAACAATAGGGAAACAATGTCCCCCAAGAATACAAGAAGTCAAAGTTCATGAAAGAAAAAAAGTAGTAAGACACATACAATTGGGAAACAAGAGAAACTCATTACACCTGTCATGTGAGCTGAGTCACCCTCTTCCTCTTTTGTTTTTCACATATCCCTACTAAAGCAATATTTAGTCAATCTAGCAACAATTACTAACCCTTAGGTTGCTCCTCTCGTCATTCCAACAACTGTTGTTGTTCCTCCCATAGTTGTTCCGATGGCAATTCCCTAGAAACGCAAGACTCCTTTGAGGTTACGCCAACCTCTTCATGAAATTCCTGTAGATGCCCCAAACAAGCTTCCTAAGTTTAGTAGCGCAGGTACATTATTGAATGTCGAGGAACATATACAAAACTTCTATGATGCATTAACACTTATGTACATAACAATTTCTAATGTCATAATTAGACTTTTTGTAAGAACCTTTGAGGGTGAAGGAGCGAGATGGTATCGCTTTACTCCTAATGATATTATCCCATATTGGGACACTATGGTCCAAGAATTCAAGAATCATTTCCAAGGGGAGGATGGTGTGGATTCTCTACTCTGGGATTTCACAACCATCTCCATCCATGAGGGGGAGAAAATTCAAAACTTTAATCAACGCTTTACCTCAACCTTGAATAGGATCCCAAATGCTTCCCAACCATCTGGAAATAGTTTGTTCCATTACTACATGACCGCTATGAATCCAAATGTAAAGTATATATTGAAACATAAATAAATACAAACTTTATATGTGGCCAAGGTTAGCGCCCTAGAAATTGAAAGAAACATGGAGGAATCCGGTATGATTCCCTCACCTTTAGAATAACCCCATTTTAACAGGATGCCTAGGAATGAGATACCTTGAAATGATGGTCCTCAGTATGAACCCCCAGCTGCCCAAACTTTGAGGATTGAAAAAATGGAAAGTTTTGAAACACCCAATTTGTTAATAAATATGAACAACCAAATACTTTCCCTTAATCGAAAAGTGAATGACTTACAATTTACTGCTCCTGTGAGGCCAAGGACTCCTTTTCCTCTTAGTACTCCTCTTCCTAGGAAACATGTTGATGAAGTGGATTAGTGCCACATTTTCTAAGACTTACATGATCCTGAGTACTGTTACTCATTTATACGTCACCTCGAATTCTCTAAAATCAGCAAAGGTCCTTTACCACAAGTGAAAAACAAGCTTGCCTCCACTTCCCAAAATGACCAAGTTAACATGGAAGATTCTATTCCCTGCGATGATGATCCTCTTACCTTCAGAAGCTTTGTTGTAGAAAATAGGAGTCAATCCCCTAAAACCACTCCGTAAGGGGTGGAAGGGACCAAAATTGATCCTAAGGACAATGAAAAAAGAAAAGTTCCCGTGAATGGTAGATTACCTTCTCCTCCAAGGAACAGGGTTCTGTGGACTCCAAACAAGGTAAATTTTACTAATAACCCACCACCCTGCTTCCCAATACCAGAGTCTTACAACGTCATTGAATATCTAGTGAAGTTCCCCACCCTCATGACGTTATTAGATTCTCTTAGAACCCCTGCTCAATTTGAAAACCTTTCATGTGTTCTATAAGCACCTCCTACTCCAAAAATAGAACAAAGAGTTCCTCTTTCCAAAGAGTCCTCTTCTAAACCTTAGGAGGCATATGATGTCATTTATCTAGACCCCAAAGTTCCTCCTTTCCATGTCTCAGTTATGATTTCTGATTTTTTTCTCCATAATTATGTCGTTGACACATGAGCTAGGCACAATTTCATTCCCCTTTGAGTCATGAGGAGATTGGGTCTTGAATGCATGGGCCCATGTAAATATCTGCTAGCTTTGGATTCAAGGACAGTAGAAACCATTGGTTACATCAAGGACTTATCCATTGCTTTCAACCAAGCTCCGGATGTGAGCATGCTCATAAATGTGATTGTAGAAGACATACCTTAAGCATATGGCATGCTTTTAGGAAGGGAGTGGTCCACCAAAGTAAAAAAGGGTTGTTACTTCATGGAAGGAACCCACTTCACCTTTCCTCATAAAGGTGCTAAAGTTGTCATTAGGAGGGAACCAAAATACCGAGAGCAGGTTGTACCTTCTTACTACAACACAAAAAATGTGTCTTTCAAGACACGGGGATGGGTATGCATACTGTGTTATCTGAGGAAGATGCACATGTCCCTCCTTCTGAGTTGGAAGAAGTGATGTGGAGCATGGATTTTGATGGTGCTAAATCCAAGCATGGATCTCGGGATGGGGTACTTTTGTGTGATCCCAAGGGAAAGGCAATCCCTTTCTCTTTTTGACTAGAATTCCCTAACACTAATAATATGGTTTAATATGAAGCATTAGTTCAAGGCCTCCAAAAGGCCTTGGACTTAGGAATTCACCATTTGTTGGTAAGCAGGGATTCTGAGTTGGTTGTGAATCAAATCAGAGATAAATATGAAGTTCATAACCCTCGCCTCAAATAATACCACCGAAAGGATAAGAAAATTATTGAGAATTTCTTATCTTTCAACATTCAAGTTGTACCTAGGGCCGCAAACCAAATAGTTGATACTTTGGCCTTGGCTGGTTCATGCTTCAATTCAGATTTCGTAAGGTCTATCGAAGATATAAAAGTACAAATTTTACATAGACATGTGTTACCTGATAACATTGACTCTTGGCAAGTTTTTGATACTAACTAACAAATCTATAGGTTCCTTCAAAACAAGGAGGAATTCGAAGATTTGCATATCAGCCATGAGTTGGAAGAGGAAACCAGGGACATAATCCAATTGAATACAAATAAAATTCCCCTTAGTTTGTCCATATTGGAATCCATGTTTGATTCCAATGATGCCAATACCTCTCCACTAGTATTAATAGTGAATCTATTAGGAAGGTGCAAGAAACCATCCCTATAAACCCGAGAACTGAGAAAGATCCAAAACTAGTTTATATAGGGTCACAATGTTCTCATTTTGAGATCTCTCAATTCACGAAACTCTTGACAGAGTTCAAGGATGTTTTTGCCTGGTCCTACGAGGATCTCAAGGTTTTTGATATGCAGGAGATAGTTCATTCCATACCCATAATCCTTGATTCGAAACCTTACAGGAAGATACAAAGAAAGAACAACCCTGCTTTAGAATGAACAATTAAGGCTGAATTAGACAAGATGGAAGCATCCGAGGTCATATACCATGTCCATTACTCACAATGGGTATCTAATTTGGTTCCCATTATGAATAAAATTGGTGAGATTCTTTTGTGTGTCGACTTTCTACATTTGAATAGGGTGTTCCTAAAAGACAACTACCCCATCCCACCAATATAAGAGATCCTCCAACAAGTCTCTAGGGCTCAGATGATGTCCCTTTTAGATGGTTTCTCAGGTTACAATCAGATAGCCCTCAAGCCTTCTAATAGTCACAAAACCACCTTCACTACCTGTTGGGGCACATATGCATCTAACAAGATTCCTTTTGGCTTGATTAATTTTGAGAACACCTTTAAACGTGCCATGGCCATTTCTTTCAAAGGATTATTGGGTAAGATGATCATTGTCTACTTCAATGACCTCACAGTCTTTTCCAAAGAACGAAGTATTCATTTTGATCACCTCGGGTAGGTTCTTCTTAGATTTTGTAAGTTTGGCATATCTTTAAATCCTAAGAAGACCAATTTCGGTGTTATGGAGGGAAAACGTTTGGGTCACATCATCTCTCAAGAAGGTGTCAATGTTGATCTCAAGATAATGGTAGAAATAAAAAATATTCCCTTACCTACTAATAAAAAAAAATACAATCTTTCTTTGGAAAGATAAACTTCATGAGACGCTTCATTCCTGACTTTTTTCAAGTTGTCAAACCTCTAAATCATCTTATGAAGAAGGACATTCAGTTCAAATGGGACCCCCCTACCCATTAGGATTTTGAGTCCATTAAGAAAGCCATTGATGTTTTCCCTCTATTAATCAATCCTAATCCCTCTAAGGACTTTTTCATGTACACTAATTCATTAGAGAAGACAATTTCTGCAATCTTATTACAAAAGGATCATGAGGAAAAAAATCTTAGGCCAATCCCCTTCGTAAGCCAGAATTTGAAGACGCACCAACTGAACTATTCTCCACTGGAGAAACATGGTTATTCTTTGTAAAAATCCTTGGATCAATTCCGACTTTACATCCAAGGCCACAAATTTCAAATTTTTGTCCCTACATCTCTCTTATTCATTTCCTTGAATCAAACCAAAATGGATAGTAAGTGGTGCAAATGGATCATGTGCATGCAATAATATGACTTGGACATTAACCCGACGAAAACCATAAGGGGGACAGGGATGGCTGAATTTCTAACCCAATCCCATGCCTTGATCATAGCTGAACTACCTCAAGTAGATGACTTGATTTCTTTCGAAGAATTGGTTAACAAAACTGAGTTGGCCTCACAACCGTGGTATGGACCTATCGTGTATTTTATTATCAATGGTGTTTTCCCACCGAACATGGACACTAAATCCAAACAAAAAATTTTCTTACAAGTTATCCGATATGTTTTACAAGACCAAATCCTTTACCGAAGAAACCTTGATGGGGTTTTGTCACAATGTTTGACTACTGACCAAGCCCAAATGGCAATTGAGAAATGTCATTCTAGGGTTTGTGGAGGTCACTTTTTAGCCAAAACCACTGTAGAAAAAAGTTTTACATGCAGGTTACTTTTGGCCTTCACTCCACCAAGATGCCCATTTACTAGTTCGAAAATGCGAAGCTTTCTCGTGCTTCACTGCGAAGAAAAAGTTAGTTTCCTTACCTCTTAGGCCTATTGAAGCCCAAGTCCCTTTCGCAAGATGGGGCTTGGAATTTATTGGGAGAGTTTCACCGCCTTCCAACACTGGTCACATATTCATCTTAACAACTACTAACTACTTTACAAAGTGGGTTGAAGCAATTCCCTTAGGAACGCTATGAATGAGTAGGTGGTAGAATTCATTGAGTGTAACATTTTCTCCCATTTTGGAACCTCTACTAAGATACTAATTGATAATGGATCAGATTTCATGTCTGATGTTATGCTTCTCCTTGGTGTCACGTATGGAATCCAAATTTTTCGATCTTCCACCTATTAACCCCAAGGTAATGGATTGGTCAAATACACAAATAAAAATATGATTCAGATCCTTAAGAGAATGGTCAAAGATAACAAGCATGATTGGCATACAAAGTTAAAGTTTTCTTTATGGGCTGATCGTATAACCCCTAAGACAACAACGGGTCAAAGTCCTTACACTCTGGTGTGTGGAACCCCTATTGTCCTACTTGTTCACTTACAAATTCCATCCTTGAGGTTGGCTATTGCTAAGGAAGATGATGATTTCCATCCTTTACAACATCATTTAGACAAACTCATCGAACTAGAAGAGGTAAGAAAATATGCGTTCCAACACCTCCAAAAGAAGAAATACATTGTTAAACGTTCCTTTGATAAAAGAGACACAATGGTAAATTACAAAGTAGGATATGATGTCTTATTATGGGACAATTACAAAGTAGGATATGATGTCTTATTATGGGACAAAGCACATGAGGCCCCATCCAAACATTACAAGTTTTATTCTTTATGGTTGGGTCCTTACACAATCTATGAGGTTTTAGGGACAAATGCTTTCAGATTAAAAACCTTGGATGGTGAACCACTCCAATTCCCTGTGAATGGTCATCACCTAAAGTTCTTTTACTCCTAAGGGACCTCATCATCCTGTACATAAGTCACCACTTGTTCATTTTTTGTTTGTATATATTTGATGTTGCTGATTTATGCTTTTATATATCTCCTTGATTTCAATATCGAGCCTTTTTTCTTGTTTGGTTTCAATTTTGGGTGTAAGCGCCCTTTGAATTTTTTCTCGATTTTTGGTCTTTTTTGTTGTAATGGCGCAAGCTTCTCTCTCTTTCTTAATTTTTGGTCTGTCTGGTGTTCATAGGAAGGGTACTATTCTTGTTATTATATGGCTATTTGAAAAGAATACACCCTTAGGAACCCTTTTATGATGCTTGGCCTTATGGGAAACTATGACTTAATATTATCTTAAATAGGAGTAAACCCGATTGTTATTTAATCAAAGTTAGTGGGGAAAGTATAAGTAGAAAGTGTTAGAACCCTATATAATAGGGGATCAACATTCTGAATAATATTTATCTTTTTCAGGCATATGTGTTCTCTCATGACACATGGCAAAGGCGGCGGAAAGCGCTCAACACTGTCCAAGCATAAGACGAGTCCCTGCGTGCAAGCTTCAAAGCGAATTTCGGTGCATTTTTTAGCGAAAAAATGGTGGATTGGTTTGAAATGGTAAAAGTTTAATTCTGGTGGGGCAAAGACAGATTTGGTTTGTTCGCCAAAATTTGGTAAATTTAGCAAAATTAAAAATGGCCCCTCGACCTTTGCCTTTATGCAGAGTTTTATAAAGAAATTAACAAAATTTTCACCAAAAAATTATAATGGCCTAGGGCCAACCACCAGAATACCCGACACCAAGGGTAAGCACTGTGTCATGCACCCAACAGCAAGTGCACAAGCCAGCACCGACCAAACCCCAAAGCCCAAGCCTCGGGCTCACTTCATCGAATGACTACATAACTGTTGGATTTTATAAATGCCAAAAGTTCATTTCACCACTTGAATGTGGGATATTGCCCACAGGAAACCAAAAATATAAAGCGCAGCTTCTAAACACTACGCCAGGTGTGGAACCAAAGTCAAGGTGTCCAACGCAGAGAAACATGCGTGCATAGAAGGCGACTGCGCGTACCAGGTGTGCTTATGAACCCTAATTTGGCAGCAACCACCGACGACAGAGACAAATGGGAATGTTGAAGGTGTCGTTAAACATATGATAGAAGTAGCGGAGAAGAATGGTAACCCTCTCGAGCTTATCCTCTACATAATTCTTCAACGAGATAACGAACACCTTTATGCTACTGTTAAGAGGTTATGTGAGTTGGTGTTTGGTGTTTGGACCCAGTGTTGCTTGGCAGATCATGTCAAAAAATGCAAGCCTGAGTACATTGCTAATGTTATATTGAAAATTAATGCAAAGCTTGGCGGGCAGAAATCATTGTTGGTTGATGAGCACTAGAAATCGTCACTGCAGTCCGACATATACAGTTGAATCGACTTGTAGAACAACTGCAGGATCAGAGTTTGTCGTTGCATATGCAGTTAATAGGGAAAATGAAATCATTTACTGACTGTGATTTCCTGTGACATTTGCATCAATAATATCCTGGCACTCTCAATAATATCAATGATTCTATTCAACTACTTTTTGAAACTGATGGTGGCAAGCCAGATGCTGTTCTAGAATATCAAGATAAAGTGGTAAAAGATATGATTATACTGGCCAAAAGAAAGAAAGTTAGTCGCCCGGAACTCAAGATTCTTTTAGTTCGAATCAAGGTAGACTATACAGGCTTCACAACACTAAATCCTCAAAAATTTGGTAAAAAATTTGTTGGAAAGGTTGCAAATCCACATGACATTCTTCTTTTTTCAAAGGCCACAAGAAGGCAGCAATCCATGGATGAAAAGATTCAAGATGCTGAACGCCTGGGACCAGAGGAACTTAACCAACAAAACATTGAGACCCTGGTTGCAGGAAGTAATTTGAAGATGGAGATCCTTCCCAGTTAATGATCTAGATGTTGCATTGTACGAATTTGTTTACAAGGACGATAAATTGTTTTCCATTCTTGTTTGCAGCACAATCTTGAGGAGACACGGAATAAGCTTGTCAAAGAAGCAGATATATTGCAAATTAAAGAGGAGATTTCATGCCACAGGCACCTTGGGGATGGATGCAAGAGACCTGTACAATATTCTTGGAATAAGTAAGGATGCAGGTCAAGGAGAAATCAAGAAATCCTACTATGTGCTTGCAAAAAGCATCATCCTGACGTGAATACAGGGGATCTAGATGCAGAGAAAAATTTCAGGAAATTCAACATGCTTATGAGGTATTGAAAGATGATGAAAAACGATCACTATATGACATGGTTGGTCTAGAAGGATTTGCACAGGCAGAGGCAGGGGGTGGTGCAGGTGGTCCTGGAGGTGGAGGCTTTGGTTCTGGATATGGTGGTTTTGGTTTCGAAGATATGTTTGGAGGAGGAATGAATGAAACCTTGAGGAACATGTTCACTCAAACTGTGCTATACTTAACCGTATTGATATTACTTCAAATGCATTACAGAAATTGGTACTTCAAAAGCAGCCAAGCTTGACAAACAAGGGATTTTTGCCCGGTGTCCTCACCTGACTCACGTGAGTTCAAATGACCATCTCCAGAATCCGATGGTAGTATAGAGACGAGGTGGAAAATCATCCCAGCTTTCAGGCATCGTTTGAACCATCTGGCAGACAGGGATTTCAGTTAGAGGGAGGTGGCAAAGTATCCCTATTTTCAGGCATAGATCGAACCAAGTGGCAAACAGGAAGTTCATCTTCAGGGAACACATGGCAAAGATTATAGTAGATCCTAACAACCTTCATCCAGTCTCCAACAACCTCCAGCATTCACGACTGCTGCATTCATTGGTGGTTGATGCTGTTACAGTCTATTTGCCAATGAATTTTAAACATCCTCCAATATGCCAGATGTCGAGGAAATAGTTACAAATTGTAATTCTCCCTTTAATCTGCTGTTTGATTTGTTTGAGGAGAAATTTGACATGTGTCTAGTTGGTAACTGTTATCTATTTTGAGAAAACAAAGGTAAGGCTCTAATCTATAAGGGGGGGGGGGTTGCTGTCCTGTTTGTTACAGGAGACAGCCTACAGATGTCAATAGGACTGTAACTGTTTTCTTATTTTTTAGAAAGCAGATTCAAAGCGCCAGTTTTGGAGGACAGAGAGAGATTTTTTTGTATTTATACACTTGTAAAAGACTAAGAGAGGGTTCGACTGGGACTGGATGTGAGGAGGTTTCGACCTGTAGGAGTGTGTTTTCAGCAAGTTGAATGTCTTTCTTTTTGGCTGGATCTGAAGAGGGTGTTTTTATTGTGCTGGACTATGGGTTGTGCTCGGCTAGAAATCTTTCTCTGTGATCATTTAAAGACTGATCAGTAAAGGATAAGTTTTTCATAGGATTCCTGTGTGGAGATATTGGTGGTGTTTTTCCTCTGTTTAATGTTTTTCCTGTTATCTTTCAATTTGTTTTCAGTTCTTATTATCAGAAGGAAAGTAATAGAAGCAAAATTTATCAACTTTTGATGATCTTTATGTTTTCTGCTAAAGCTTAGTTCAGGAATTCTTAGCTGCTCCTGTGCCTGGCTTTTACCTCCCCTACTTCTTCCTCAAACCGATGCCATCAAAACTTAAATTGATCCAATGTTTCTGCTACCTTGCCCTGTGTAAAAGTCTAGTGCAGATCTGAGATGTGAATCACTTTTTAATCGCAGACCCCATTTGCCCAATGGCCCTCCTTGTTGTCCGAAACTAACCATTTCAAAATGAAAACCCTATACTTTTATAGCTAGCCTAAAATCCATCCCTTACAAACCAAGTTAAATCTAAAAGAGAGATCTGTCTCTGAGTCTTGGAGAGCTAGATCCAAGACTCGAAGTGGTTCGAGGTTACCTCTGTAATTTCCTCAGCTGCCTTAGGAAAATTACAGAGTGATAACAGAAAGAATATCATTCTCTGGTGAATCTTAAACCATGATGGCATGATGGATTACATAGCTTTGTGATTGCAACTCCACTTTACCCGACCATTTACAATATGATTTTTCCAAGCAATGTTCGTTTTTCCTACGAAGTTCCATCACTTGTGAGCACTGAGATATTTCAACACCTACTGCCAAAAGTTTTTCATATTTATTTACTCCCTTGATTGACTGGTTTTCTTGCTAGTTTTTCTCTAGTGGATCATTGATTTCAAAGATCCCCGTTCGCTTGTTTGTGTGTCAAGAATCGAAGGCATGCATGAGAATTTGTGTTGAGACAAGTTTCACCTTAAGCCTTGATTCTCACAATTAAACCATAATCTGGGTGAGGGACCCATGTCACTTGGGCCACATTGCTCAACAAAACCCGAGCCATTATTCACATTCTTCTATCTTTTGTGAATCTCAATATAAATCCTGTTGTATATATTTGTTGCGCCACTTTCATTCTTCAGTTATCCATAATGTGAAAAATGGTCCTTATAATACAGTTGAATCTCCTCCCACCCTCACCCACCTCGATCACTTCGAAAGTATAATTTTCCACCGAATATTCTCACATGTCACATAGGTGATCCCCTTGTTCTACATGCTTTGGAAGGAATTTCTCCTCAGGTGCCAAGAATGTTGACCCAAAAATATTCTTTGGGCTCAACATGGTGTTTAACACCTTCATTCCTCCACAAGCATCCCTTTGTGCTATGATTCCAGTCTAAGATAGTGGAAAGGGTCATAGTTACTATGGCCTCTTTCCTTGAAAGAGTATTAGTTGGCTTCCTTAGGAGATTTTTTATCTAAGTATGTAAATACTTATCAGGCACTATAGAGTATCAGGTAACAAGGTCAACTCAGATGGAAACAATCCAGGTTAGTTCAGGGTTGTTGCATTCAGTTGGGTTAGTGCTTCCAGGATCATTTGAGGGATAGTAAGGTCATATCAAAATCAGGGTTTTCCCCACCCTACTATCACCTGTTGGGTAGTAGTATAAGAACCATAATCATCACTATTCCCACCAACATCTTAAACGGTACCCAACCGAGACCATCACGCCCTTGCTCAGCTTGTTATGGGACCATGTTCTTTTTCGCTCAGGGGAGGCCTTCTCGGGATAATTTTTCAGTTCTAAAACCATCCTACATCGTAAAAAATCATGTCAAGGCTTCTCAGTTCATATTTGATGATCTAAGCACACAATTTGCGAAAATTTTATCATTGGCCCCTTTTGCCTATCACTAGGCGGGTCCCCTGGGGTCAGGTTCATTTCACAAAGATTAAAATGAAGTCTAGTCACATTTTTAAAATTCTTCCATATTGTAGGCATCAGGACAAGATTTAAAATGATTTATCATGAGCTTGATTCCAAGTCTGTATGACCCCCCTACGAAGGATGCAAAGTTCACGTCACCCTAATGGAAAAAACCAACAGTTGTGACTTCCTAGTCTGATTTTGTTTAGACTTTTATTTTAAAAAATAAAATAAAATCTAAGGATGATGTAGGTTAGTGTGATACCTTTCCAATGGTATATCCTATACTTGGTTTCGACCCTCGGTTGGTGAGAATAAGCCTTCGCAAGTTCATGACAAATTTTGGACACCAGATTGGTTGCAATGGTTCAGGGTTAAAACATTGTTTTTAAAAGGTTTTAAATAAAGCATTTAGTGATGCCACATTGTATTGGACTCATACACGTTTCCAACGGCTCCTAATTTACCTCATTCTAACCTCATATGGCTTAATTACAACTGTCACAAGTTTGTCAACTAGTTTCACTGATGTGGGCCAACCAACTTGCATAGCATGGTTTCATGATAGATAAAATAGTCATTAATGGCCCCAACACACAAATATATGGCCATCTCATATAACTATTCTTCAATAACTTTCCGATGATATTTCATTTTCCTTGATTGGATTTCGTATGGTGAAGTGGCGCCTTTCGCAAGATTGGGTGTCATGTGGGCCCACTAGCAAGTCAAGGCTTTTAAGATGTAACTGTTCTAGGCCAAAATTGAGGGGTGAGGTGAAATTATTTAAATTAGTAACCACATATTATCGATGGGCTCATTGAGACCTTTCCAATGACATGTTCTGCGTCTAATTCTGACCCTGTCTCATCTGGCAACATTTTCTAGCTAAGTCAACAAGGTGATGGTCAAAAGTCAAACTTTGACTCAACACAATTATTCGAGGGAAATATTACAAAATAATGGAAAAATAAAATAATAAAAAAATTGAGAAATGGGGAAAGGTTACATGCATCCCTCATGCAAAAAATTAGAATTTTTTTTTTTGAAAAAATCTAAAAAGAAGAAAAGGAAAAAATACAAAAATCTCCCTCTCCCCTCTCTCAAGTCATTTTTGCATTTTGGCCAAGGGGAGAGGTGGCTTTGCAACTAAGGTATTCAATGGCAAGGGAAGGGTTCCATATAGAAGGTACAAGTCTTCAATGACAACAAGCCATAACCACGTACCAACATCAGAGAGCAGAGTACAGGTAACCTACCATTAGTCCCACTTTTGAAAAAATTTTCTAGGTTATTCATATGAATGGTGGATTTTTGCAATAAAAAACGTTATTTCTGCCATTAAAATTATTATTTCAGATATGGTTCATGTCTTTTTGTGGTTTTTAGTTCAGATTTATGGCTTCTGGTGTGGATGGTTCATTAATTTTCTCCCCCAGGGTCACTGGACATTTTAATACCATAATTACGCCATACAGAGACAAAAGTTCGCTCATAAATAGTGAAAACAACTGGGGCGAAGTGAAGAATGCATCCATGGAATTCAACCCCTCAAATTGAGCCCATAATTTTAGTGATGCATCCTAGTGTGACAGGGGATCGTAATTGGCCCAAAAACACACACTGAAAGGAGGCCTAATTGGGGGTCTTCGAGGCCAAATTGGGCCAAACGGGGAAAACCCATTTCATCTAAATGAATGCAGGCCTATATAAGCCTATAAATTATGGTGTCCAACCTAGAATTTTTCCTCAATTTAAATTTTTAACTGATTAGTCTCCCGACCAACTCCTTCCTGCATACGTTTTTGGGGTCGTATCTTACTCATCTAGAGTCACATTTGCGCCAAACGAAAGGAAACGGGAAGGTAGAGAACATAGCTACATCATGGACACATCAAAACTAAATTTTGTTGTTTTTTTTCAAATGGGAAAAACCTCCCAAGGTTCAGTCCCAGGGAGTCCCTTCGTCAAAACAAGCCTAAATCAAAGCCATGCTTCGGTAAGCTCACAGGGAATCTTAGAGGTAGAAAAGGGGGGGGTATAATTAGGTCTGAAAAGTTCCTGAGCAATGAGAATTTTCTTTCATACAACGACCAATACCAAAGGCCCATTTCCCTCCTAAGAGACTCTTCAATTTCCCCACACCTTGGGGATTCATCCCGGTGAATTCGAAAGCCATGGATGACCAGGAACCGTCCTTGTTCACTTCATATATAGCTAAAAAACATGGCAACAATCAAAGAGTCTTTGGGATGGCACAAATCCAAACGAAAATGATGATGTGGCATACTAATTTTTGTCATTTTATAAAAATGACCTTTTTGTAATAGTTTTGTCTCAAAGGATTTACTTTGGCTTGTAAAGAATTGTAATTAAAGGCTCAAATCAAATATGATTTGATTCCCTTTGGATAAGATCCCTTTTGGATAAGTTTACTTTTTGATAAAAAAAAAAAAACACTTTAAGGGTTGGTCCACTTACCACTTTTCCAGGAAAAGTGACAAGTGTCTTGTGACCTAACCCTAGGCCTTCACCTCTTCTTTATAAATAAGAGGGATGGCATTGTACAAAGGGGGAATGAATATAGTACCAAAGCTTTGCTGAAATTTTCTAAAATCTCTTTGTGTGTGTGATACTTGTTAAATTTTGGTTGTTGGACATGTCACTTGTTGGTTAAGGGTTGAGGGGTAGTAGTAAGTACTTGTTATGTTAGCTATCTCCAGGAGGGATTGGTTAGCTAGGTTTTTGTTATTGTTTCCTTGGGTTTAAATTACTTTCTTTCATTTACTAATAACATTGTCTAACTTGTTTGACATGTTGTAGTGCATATTTCCTGAAGTATTCAACTATTTTCATCCTTCGTTAGTGGTCTGGAGTCCTAGGGCCCCTTAGGAAAGCCCTTAAATAAGCCCCTTAATTGGTTGTTTATACTTCCTTGATTATTTATTTTTCATGTAAATTTTTGTTATGATTTTCTACTATTCTGGTTGTTTATACTTCCCACTCGCCAAGATGAAACCAATCAAAAACTAAATAATGACATTACTGCCATTCATGCCAAAATGGACCACATCTAAGAACAACTCTCTAGACAAATATAAAAACTCCACTCTTCTTTCAAAAAATTCCTATCCAAAGGTCCTTCCTCCTCTGGCGCAAACCCCCAAGTCGAAGGTACTGACTCTTCCAATCCTATGAACCTTCATTCCAATCATGGCCATCATCTTCCCACGGTTGAGGTGAAAACATTTGATGGCTCAGATCCAACTTCTTGGGTCACTCAGATAGAATGTTATTTTTCCCTACATGGAATTACTGATGACTTGAACAAGCTCCACTAAGATGTTCTCTATTTGGATCTGGAATGATGGAAATGGTGTTTTAAATGCACGCCATGGGTATGTTTCATGGACATAGTTTGTTGCTAAGATGTATGAACACTTTTACATAGAGACCCACCATTTAGGTCATTTGACTAAGTTCAAACAGTCTAGAACAATGGAATATTTTATTGCTTCCTTCAAGCACTTGGATTTTCGAATGGAGGGTATGGCCAATGCCTTCTTTCAGGAATGATTTATTAGTGGCCTCAAGGATGAAATACAATCCTAGCTCCTCATGGATCACCCTTAAAATTGGTTGTAAGAAACTAAACATGTCAAGGAGGCACAAAAAGTCATCCTTTCCTAAAACAAAAAACCCACTTTTATTCCCCTCCCTTGACCCCACAATTTTTCCCTCCGGCCATTCCTCTCAAGGTCCAAAACTTAACATGGGAAGAAATGGTTCAATGCCAAATCAAGTGTATTTTCTATAATTATGATGAGAAATACTTTCCTAGGAACAAGTGTAAAGAACATAAACTTTTTATGGCCATTTCAGAGGATGTTTCTGATGAATATGTTGAGGTTTCACCTGAGGAATAACTATCCCAAGTGGATGATCTTACATTTCCCTCTGATCCTCCCAATGTTGAACCATTGATTTCGCTGAATGCTCTCACTAGATTTTCTTCTCCCCAAACCCTCAAATTTATTGGTTACATTAAGCACATGAAATTCATCATCTTATTTGACAGTGGAAACACTCATAATTTCATTCATTGCCACCTTGACCAAGAAATCAATTGTTATATTTGTGTTGTCAACAATTTTCAAATCATGATTGCCAATGGTGGTTCTAGTGGGGAGTGTTGTGAAAATGTGTGCCTACAAATTGGTCAGTATAACTTGAAATATCACATGTTTTATATTGGCATGGGTGGTTGTGATTTTTTGATTGGTGCTAAATGGCTACACACTCTAGGCCCCATAAGAATGTATTTTAGGGATTTGACTATGAAATTCCAAGAGAAAGGCTTGTTATTGCACAATTTGTACTTTGATCAAAGGAAAGGTTAATGGAAAGAAAATTGGCGTAACTAGAGACTATCCTATCACTATCACCTTAATAGGATGCCTCTTTCTATTTAGCATTTATGGCCTAGGGGAGATATCACCGGTGACTTAGGGGTTTGATAAGGAAAGGTTAAGATGTCTATGAAAAAGTCCCCTCTCACAAGTCACCAATGATCAGAAAGTCCCAGTGTTTTAACCAATGAAGTAGTGAAATATCAAGATGGACCTACCCGAAACAAAGCAACAAGAAAATATATATTTTCCAAGTACAACTTGTTGTTAGTACTTCATAAAACCACAAACTTTATCAATAAAATAAATTGGCTGATATAATGGTGAAGTAAACATAAATTTGTAGCAACAATATTTATAAAACAATACTTCACAATACGTGCCTTAAAATGGCTTCAAAATGACCAAGAATAATCACTTATTAACATCAAAATAATGGCATTTGTCAGAAGCAAGTAAGGTAGTGCATTAATCAACTTTTTCAATTTTTTTTAGATGTGTTTAGTGCTACACAATATGGTTGTAGCTTACTTTGGTAACAACAACAACAAAGTTAGTATATTAGGATATTCTAATGTTAGGAGTGGTTAGTAGAGAGCCCAAAGTATAGGTTTTGATAGTGGTTTTGTTCAATCATTCAATAACAAGTCTTATATTAGTGCCTTTATGGAAAATGGAGTCTTTTAGGTGGAAACAAATGTTAAAGGAAAAATTGATAGTAGGAGAACCAAATACAAGAGAGGTTAATAGTTGAAGTGTTGGTAACCCAAGGCTTCAACTACCAAACCCTAGGGGGAAAATAGCTACTAGGGTGTAGGTAACCCTAGGACCTAGTAATTGTCCTCCTTATTTAGATCAAGGATGAAGTAATGATGGCTCAGATGAAGGAATAATGTTCTAGGGTGTTGGAATGGAAAGAACCTTAGCAAAAGCTTCAAGAAAATCGACTTCTTGGAAAAATCTAGTAGGTGAAGGCTTTTAAAGCAAGGACAATAACATCTTCTTAGATTCCTTGGGTTTTAAGAAAGAAATTTCATAATATCAATGTATATGCAATATAAACATAACTATAACCATTCAATGAAGAAGAATTGCAGAAATCTTACTTACATTCATCAAGAATCATCAAGCATAAACCCTAGTTGAACATTCCACCAAGAAAATTTCCAAAATAGTCCAAAATTAGCCTCCTCCAACAAATGCACACTAAATTTTAGTCAATTTTCCCCAAATAGGGCATAAATTTCATACCTCACTAAGTGTGAGTGAAAGATGATGAAAAATACAAGGGTACAAACCCTTATTTATATAGTTCCAATGACCAGAATTAGGTAAAAAAGGCTGGCATGGCTAGTTACATGTAATATCCAGTTTTTACATTAAATTACATAATAAAAACCTAAATCAAGAAGAAAAGGTGATATCATGCCCTTTTAGGGTGACATTAATCCTTTTTAGGCAACGTTGGCCTCCAGGAGCAAAACGTTAGGCCTCCTTGGGCCTCTGGATGAAACCACATGTGCCACTTGGCACACAACTACCTCAAAAGTGTCCAAAACGCTAGGTGACATCATGGGTCACATGGGTGAAGTCATGGGCCTTCCAAGGCCTACAACATAGTGAGAAGGGAAAGACCCCCTTGGTCCAGGCCTGCTAGGATGTCTTTGGTGGAACATCCTCCTCGCTCATCGGTGCAAACCTCTAATCTATCTTTTCCCCTGGCTGGGGTCTCAGCATCCATTTGGTGGGATTTTATCCCTGTGGGGGTTTGAACTAATCATCTCCCCATGTGTACATGTCCTTTAGGTGTGGCCCTGCAACAACAACAAGTACGCCCTCCATGGGCTCATAAGTCACAGGGATCATAGCAATGTTAATCACATCTAATAATCAAGTTAGTTAAACGTGTGCATGAAAACACCTTTCCCAGACAAGTGCTCAAATATGTTATTCTATTCTACAAGACAGGTTTGGATGGGATGCTAGGATGTCCTATTGGGATAGTTCTCATTGAATGTGGGATATTCTCGAGTGAAGACAAATCCAGACCATGTAAGTGGGTGAGGTGGTAAGGGATGTATGAACAATGGGTTCAGTGATGACAGGGGAATGCATGGCTTACATGTGGGTGCCTCTAAAGAGGGTGAGCTGTACCTTGTCATGGATGCAAATGTTTCCAAGCCCATTCATGCCTTTTATATTTTTATCTTATTACTTTTTATTTCAAGAGACTAGTTAGGGGACACTGCCTTGGTGTGGTGACTAGTGGTGACAATGTTACCCACAATCATTTCATGGAAATGAGAACGATGGCTCGTGATGAGATCCCCTTTCTCTTGGATATGCCACCAAGAGCCAATACCCTGGCATGGTGACCAGCTGAATGGTAGTGTCATACCGCTACATGCCCATGGACCTAATAGGCTAGCTCGTGATGAGACCTCTTATCATCCAACTAGGTCTTAATTTTATTATTTTTACGGGTCCCTCTGTTTCTTGTTAAGAATCCTTTTATTGCTTTCGCATGGATCCCTGGGCAAAGCATCTGAAGGTTTCATTCTCTGGATTTTATATTTTTCCATCTACTTTTACCTTCTAGGCCTTTAGCCCTTTCTTCCCACAAGGTAAGGCACAAACCTTTGCTATCTTGGAAAACCCAATGCCCAGACCAATGTATGGGATCGATGAGAGGGAAAAAGATGAAAAATGGTAAGTATGGTGGTAACAAATGATGACCTTTCAAGCCCCCCCTAGTGGAAACTCAAACCATATGGGAACCAACTTACTAGGGCCTCCTGTCATTTCCCTAGGTGTGGAAAAGTGGAAAGATATAAGGTCCAAGCACATGTTAGAAGTAAAAATAATTAAATGCACATATTCAAATGTTTTGAGAATCAGAGTGACACATACCATGATACCCAGACTCATTACCTCATGGAGAAAGACCCACTATTGTTGAAGGACTAGGACGATGGGATGGATGGTGTTGTTGTTGACAAGGTGGAGGCACTGAAGAAGAAATATGGGCCCTTCAGGGCTAGTATCAAGTCAATATGGCTCTCGGTACTCCATGTCTAGGACCTATGGGACTCGATACATAATCTCCTTAGTTATCCCTAGGCTAGGGGATAACATCTAGCTCTAACTCAAGGAAATGTGCTCATCGTAGAGCACATGAGAACCTCAACATATCTGGCATAACCTGTAACCTACTTGATCTCAAAATAATATTATTAGTAATCATTTGGGGTGGTGATATCACCCCCAACTCATATATAGGACATAAAATGAAAGAAATCATATATACGAATGGAAATACAACTACTTTGGCATGAAATGTAGATGATATATACAATGAATGCAAATTTATACCTACTTTCATCTACTTACATGTTGGCTAAATGCTAGGTGTAGTCAAATAGCCACTGAAACCACCCTAACAATGTCTCACAATACATGCCTTTGTGCTTCATCATAAACCAAAGTAGTGATAAGTTAAGCACAAAAATAACATTAGTTAGAAAATGTATTGCATCATTGGAAATTGTAAGGTCTAGCTCATGGAGGTGGGTGGGAGGGAAAAGGGGGTGCCAAGTCATACTCTCAAGAAAGTTCTCAATCCATCTCAGAAAGGGATCACGAAAAGTCAAAGGTTCAAAAGGTTGGCTACCTCGAACATTTTCACAATCTGAGGCCCTAAAAGGGATGAACAAGAATCTAAAAGGTGACTGACAACTTATTAAGGGGAAGCTGGAAGACAGCGGTAATAAACTTCTTCTTAAGGTACCAAACCTTCCCCTAAAATCCAGAAGGAGGATTTTTCCTATAGAAGACTTGGGATAAGGGATCTATTTCCAAAACAAACCTTCACTGACATAGTGAGTTAAAGTAATCAAAGGGAGGTAGAAAATCTCATCACAATTATTCTTCTTTAGGCAAGCAACTTCCTCACTCTTTGAGAAAAATGATGGTTGAAAATTTTCTCCATAGAATAAATCCAAATGCGTTGAGGAGTACTCATCAAAATACTCAAGGTATGACCGAAAATCATCAGGATAATATGGGACTAGGTCAACCCTGGGTGTTTGGAAAGTATCGATAATTATAACATCTCCTTGTTTCCAGTGGTCAAAATTAAGAGTAACCTGTTGTGATAACTGTAAAGGAAATACATGGAAATTATTCTCAATGTTGTAAATGGGGTCCATATAATAACTAACTAAATCCCACTTACATCTCCCAACATGTATCAACTCGTCAATATTATTAACCATATCACTATCTGTATCATAACATGAAGGATTTAAAGAATTCAAGGGCTCATCTAGCTCCTCGTCACTTTCCAAATCATAAAGTAAAGAATCATCAAAATTTTGGAAAGGAAGGTAACTCACCATGTTTATTTCTTCTTGTGCAGGAGTTTCGAGGACTTGGGTGTCTTCAACATGCATCATTTTTTTATCCTCATGAATTTCCCCTAGATATTCAACTGTACAACAAGGAGGATCTACCTTTCCCAAGGATTCCACTTCTCCTTCACCCTCTGAATCATAGAATAAGGAATTATCAAGAACCTGAAAAGGAAAGTGACTAACCTCATCCTCTTCTTCTTGTGTAGGAGGAATAGGCTCATGGATGGATTCATTAGAGGGAGGAGCACATATCGATACTTCATCATCATGTTTGATATCTCCAGGCTCTCACTCTTTAACCATATCTTCGCTATCTTTGATAAAAGCATGACTAAATTCTTTCTCTTCTTCATGGGATTGGAAAATCTCATTAGGATCACTCTCCTAAACCTCTTGTCGGTTGATGAATTGTTCCATTCTTTCAAATATATCAAGGGAGAGTAATCTCTCTAGACTAAGGGTATCTAGGGTACCTTTGGGGTCATCAAATTTGGTTCCTAGAGAGAAGATGTGTTTTCTCTTGGACAAAGATATATTCTCCTCGATTTGCATGGCAATATAATAGGCATCATCGATTGTTTTTTCCCCTTTTTATTGAGGAGGAACCCTAAATGCACTAAGAGTGCATTGGTATAGAGATATACGAGGTACTTGTATTTAGGACGATGGATTTCAGGAATTTGATATAGTATGTCCTCAAACCTATCCTGGAAGTGTCTGACATTTTTATTCTCATTTTTCTTTATATGCTCGAGTCTTTTTAGTAGTACTGGGATGTCTTCCAATTGAAAACCCCACCTTTTGAGAAATGTTTGTTCCAATTGTTCCATAGTTGTGATGCTAGCATTGGGGAGGTTTTCACAGCACTTCCTAGCATTTCCATGAAGAGTGGGAGAGAATCAATTCATTGCCAAATCTTCAACATCATCATTGATAGGGTGGAATAGAAAAAATCCAAAAAATCACTCATGTGATAGTCTACTCTCTCCCCATCACTACCAGTGAATCTAGGGAGCCAATTTTCGTATTTAGGGAGCCAATCCTAGGGTTTGAATTTTCCCGGGTCCCATTGAGAAGTCATGGTTGGCTTCGTCATTAGTGGAGTTGCCAGATAATTTTCTTGAAATTATCAAAGGGATGAGGGGATCACCCTCAGTGGAGTCGCTAGGTAATATTTGTAAAGTAAATGCTTTCGAGGAAATGCTTACTGAGAAGTGTCGTCTTTTAGGAGAATTGACTTAGTGTTCCCTGGAAATGACACCAAAATGTTATCACACAATTTGTACTTTGATCAAAGGAAAGGTTAATGGAAAGTAAATTGGCCTAACTAGAGACTATCCTATCACTGTTACCTCAATAGGATGCCTCTTTCTATTTAGGGTTGATGGCCCAAGAGAGACGTCCTCAGTGACCTGGGGGTTTGAGAAGGAAAGGTTAATATGTCTATGAAAAATTCCTCTCTCACAAGTCACCACTGGTCAGAAAGTATCAGGGTTTTAACCAATGAAGTAGTGAAATATCAAGATGTACCTACCCAGAACAAAGCAACAAGAAAATACATATTTTGTAAGTACAACCTGTTGTTAGAACTTCATAAAACCACATAATTTATCAATAAAAGCAATTGGCTAATATAATGGTGAAGTAAACAGAAATTTGTAGAAACAATATTTATAAAACAATACTTCACAATAAGTTCCTTCAAATGGCTTCAAAATGACCAAGAATAATTACTTATTAACATCAAAATACTAGCATTTGTTAGAAGCAAGTAAGGTAGTGAATTCATACACTTTTTCAATTTCTTTTAGATTCTTTTAGTGTTGTACAATATGGTTGTAGCTTACTTTAGTAACAACAACAACAAAGTTAGTAGATTAGGCTATTCTAATGTTAGGAGTGGTTAGTAGAGAGCTTAAAGTATAGGTTTTGATAGTGGTTTTGGTTAATCACTCAATAACAATTCTTAGATTAGTTCCTTTAGGGAAAATGGAGTCTATTAGGTGGCAAAAAATGTTGAAGGAAAAAGTGATAGTAGGAGAACCAAAGAAAAGAGAGGTTAATAGTTGAAGTGCTGGTAACCCAAGGTTTCAACTACCAAACCCTAGGGGGGAAATAGCTACTAGGGTGTAGGTAACCCTAGGCCCTTGTAATTTCATCCTGCTTTAGCTCAAGGATGAAGTAATGATGGCTAAGATGAAGCAATAATGTGTGAGGGTATTGCAATGGCAAGGCCTTTAGAAAAATCTTCAAGAAACAACTTTTCCTCAAGGCCCATCTCACCCATGAGGATCAAGTTCTCCATCTCCTCTCCAATAATTTTTTTTTCCTCAAACCGTATAAATGTGCTTTTGGAATCTATGAATTTGAGTACATGGGTCATATTGTTGGAAAGGATGGTGTATGGGTGGATCCTAAGAAAATTAAAGCTATGCAGAATTGGCCTCACCCTAAAACTCTTAAAATTATGCATGGTTTCCTCAATTTAACGGGCTACTATAGCAAGTTTGTTCATAATTATTAAAAAATCATGACTTCTCTAACAAATCTCCTTAAAAAGAAAGATTTCAGTTGGATTCCATCTGTTGACCAATCTTTCCAAGCCTTGAAAGAATCTATGTGCACTACTCTTGTACTGACCATACCTAACTTCACCAAGACCTTTGTTCTCGAATGTGATGTATCATGTAAAGGAATTGGGGCAGTCCTTATGCAATATGGATGACCTTTGGATTTCACCAACAAATAGTTGTCAGAGAAACATTTGGGCCAATCGATATATGAAAAGGAAATGTTTGCTATTTTGCATGTAGTGGATCTCTGGCTCCCTTAATTATTGGGATGACACTTCCAATTTAAAACAGATCATCAAATACTCAAGTACTTCCTGGAACAATGAATTTCATCCTCGGAGAAACAAAAATGGGTGACCAAGCTATTTGGATATGATTATGAGATCATTTACAAGAAGGGAAAATAAAATGTGGTGGTTGGAGCTCCTTCTAGGAAATATGAAGAAGAAGGGTCCCTCTTTTCCCTCTCATTCCTTGTCACCGACCAATTTCAGACTATTCGTCAGGAATGGTTGAAAGACCCCAAAAATTCCAGCCTAATCCAACAACTACAATAGGATCCCCAATATTCTCTATGATAGTCTTGGAACAATGACGAGTTTCACTATAAATGTCGCTTATATTTAATAAAACGGTTGGCCCTTAAATCCACGGTGCTCTCTAAGTTTCATACTCCACGTACCATGGGTCATTCAGGTTTTACCAAAACTTATGAACGAGTTAAACGATATTTCTTCCGGGACAGTATGAAATAGGACATCCACACCTTTTTGGACGAATGTGATACTTGTTAATGTGATAAGGGTGAGACTTTCAAACCTCTGGGCACACTCCAAACACTTCTAGTTACACCTACTATTTGGATGGATATTTCTATGGATTTCATTGTTGGCTTACCCAAATTAGGAAATAAGTTAGCCATGATGGTGGTACTCTATCGTATTTTCAAATATACTCATTTATATTCTCTTCAACACTCATTCAAAACATCCACAGTGGATGAAATTTTGGTGGATAATATCTTCAAAATCCATGGAATGCCTCATTCTATTGTTTCTCACCAAGATCCAACTTTTACCAGCAATTTCTGGCAGGAATTATTCAGGCTACAGGGCACCCAATTACATCTCAACATGCCCTATAATCTGCAAACTGATGGCCAAATGGAATTATCCAACAAATTTTTGGAAACATATTTGAGGTGTTTTTCATCCGATGGACAACATCTGGGTTTAGTGGTTACCACTAGCTAAATGGTGGTACAACACCTCTTACCATACTTCCTTTGAAGCAGTGTACAAATAGAACCCACCATCCATTCTTCCATACATGTCAAGTGTCTCAAATGTTTAGGAGGATGAAAACAATATTATAGTTTGCATGACTATTCTTCATACTCTCAAAGAAAAATTGGTCATGGCTCAGAACCGCATGAAGCAATAGGAAAATCAGGGTAATTTTGAACGTCAATTTTCTTAAGGGGATCCAATGTTTCTCCATTTACAACTGTAGAAACATACTTCACTAAACTCCCAACAGTGTCAGAAACTTGCCCCCAAATTTTATGGTCCTTATAGTATTCCCAAATGCATGGTACTAGTGACATATCCGTTAGTCTTGCCCAATCACTCCAAGCTAAATCATGTTTTTCATGTCTCATTCCCGAAGAAAGTGATTGGCACCAAGTGCCACATATAGACCAGTCTACCAGAGTTGTATGAAGAACGTTCCATTTAGTTGCAACTACAAGCCGTATTGGACCAACATGAGCATTGTCTCCATCAATGCACCATCAAGGAAGTTTTAGTTCAATGGAAGGATACTCCACCAAAATATGCCACTTGGGAGTTGGCTACCATTCTACAACAATTTCCTCATCTTAACCCTTGAGGAAAAGGATATTTTTCAAGGGGGATGGAATGTTAGGGACCTAACCTTCCTAACCCCTCAGATAGATAGAATAATATATTTTCCATGTAATAAAGGCCGACATTAGTCAAAAAGGCCTATTTAATAAATATGCACAAGTCAATGTAAGAAGACCTAATAGAAGCCTCCGCTTCAAGAAAGATCTTCCTCTAGAATGTTCTTTAGAATATAGAATTAGTATAAATAAGAGTAGGAGGAATATTAAAGATTTATATTGATAATTATTGTAATAGAGCTATTCTTTGCTCGAGGTTTCCCCCTCGAAGAGGAAAGTGAACATTGTTTTCTTTGAATAAAGGTATTATTTTTGGTATTTTGTTTCTCAATATTTCGTTGTTCCATTGATATCTGTTGAATATTCCTATTTCTACATATTATATTACATCTAGTACCTTACACTACTTGGCCTTACAAGCTGTTCAAGCACCTTTTAAATAGAACGTCAAGGAAGAGGGGGGTGTTAAGCCAACTCCACTAAACAAAAAGCAGGAAAGAGACTAGGGTTCGTATCACCTTCCCAAACTATTGATAAATGGGCGTGAATTGGAACCATATATTAAATTCCAGTCTCACTACTCCCTTAGAGAAGGATTCTCATGATTGTTGAGATGAGACAAAGCCCTATGTACACCTTGCAAACAACTTACTGATGGGAGAATAATTTTGATACTCGTAAGACAGATATATTCTCCTCCCATTATATCTCAACAGGTCCAACTGAAGAATGCAACTAATACTAATTGTCATCCTGTAGTAGAAGTATAAAGGAAAAGAAAAAACATGGATGATGGATGGTTGTAGGTTTATAGGAAAAAGAACATGTACTAAGGCCGATGATTCTAAATTTCATTAGAAAATCGATTTTGACAACATATAAGAATGAAGTGGGTGAAAGGGTGTTCCTTCATTCCATTCTGAACCATCTAATGTACATTCCTACCAATGATCAATTTCACCATACCCTTTACCAATAAATGTTCCAATTGGTTCTATAGTTTGACATTTGAGTTGCTTGCATACAGAAGTGAGTGATGCTTTGTTCACAGAATTGGCCAACTTTTCAAATCAGAGAGGGTTGTCTTCATGAATTTTAGGAATTAGGTTATGAACTAGTAGCTTAGGGAGAAAAGGTGGTTTGTTGTCACTAGACAACTTTAAGTATGTATCTCTGGCCTAAATCTGAGTTCCTTCTACTCCTTGGATTTCTAACCCTTTCCTTAGCAAGAGAAGCAATGGAGAAGATATATGCACAAACCCAAGTGATAATATTGTCGACATAACAATGATGGTGAAGAAAGAGGGATTACTTTCAATTCAAGCTTCACACTCTACTCTATTATACACTCTTATATATGGGTGGGTGCAACAATGGACATTGGATTGGTTATGATTTAGGTACAATTTGTTTTCTTTGAATACGTAAAGTAACATTTCTTTGGTATCCTAATGAATATCTAGAAACAAATACATGTGTTATGTACCAGAAAAAATTACCAATGGGTCACCTCCATTGAGTCTCAAAAAAAATTCTCCAACCTCAACAAGGGTGTCTAGATCTGAGCTTTATAAGGTTTGATTGCAGCATTGTGGTGTTTGAGGTTAAGTCTCGATTGAAAAATTGCAACACTATGGAGATTGAGGTGGTGAGGTGGTATGCCATGATAAGCATTGTCAGAAAAGACAATGCAACATTCTCAGAGCATTCATTACAAATAATCAAAGAGCCTTCATAGTGGTGAACAAGGAATTTGAATTTTTAAAATCATTATTTAATTTTGACAATTAGTGAAAAAGAAATTTCGCGTTGAGGGGATTTAAATCAAATCATATATAATTTAACTAATGAAAAAAATGATATTTGAAATTTTATAAAGGTGAAATTAATTTTTTTTTTTAAATAAATCAAAATATTATAGTATTTTCACAAAACTTAAGAAAAAGATTGCAAATTTGCATGAAATAATACAAGGTCAAAGGAATTTGACTATGAGGAAAAAACTATATATTTGTAACCATGTTCTTGTACTTAATGATAAGGTTAAACTAGTGTAGATAAAAAAACCAATTAGTATATGTTGTTAGATGTAAATTGATTTGCATGTGAAAAAACTACAAAGGTTTGTGGTAAGTATGGATCACAATTTGTCTCCTTCCCAGAAAGGAATCCAAGATCTATAGTCCTTCACTCCTTGATATGTCTCCTTTTCTAGAATGTAAGCTATATAGTTCTTCACTCCTTAAGGTAAGGAAATATCACCTTGTGGTAGGTGGGGTACTTTTACATTGATTGGTATTTGGGGTACTTTAACATTGATTCATTGAATATTTTCAAATGGTAAGAGATTGGTATTCCTTATTACATGAGCACTACCTTCATAGCATAACCAAATGCAATGCCTCAAACTCAAAAGGCTTTTGTAGATTTACAAGTCCGAACATAGTTTTTTCACAAATATTCTTCTTCAAAAGTCCCAACACAACTTCTTCACAAATGTTCTTCTTCAAAATATCGAAGGATTTTTCTTTTTATTTTTTCCAAAGAAACTAACTATCTGACCTTGTGAAGGAATATTAAGGTGCAAAAATATTTGAGAAGAATCGATGATCAAGATAGGGGGTGGTAGGATTGGCTACTAAACTTTTTATTTGATCCCTTGAGGTAACAAAGGAAGCCTCCCTTGTGGTGGACCTCATCCATCCGTAAAATGAGGGAAGATCCTACTAAGGTGACTGTTGGCACCAAGATGAAGTGGAAAGAAGGACGATCATGGGAAATAAAGCATGCAGGAAACTGAAGTGACAACTGGAAAAATATCAGCACGTGCGTATGCAAGAAAGCATGTATAGAGGAAAGCAGTAGTTGGAGGAAGAACAACGCGCGCATAGGAGAAAAACCTAGCGTAAGAAGGGTTAGGGTTTTGGTAATATTCTTTAAGTGGATGAAGAGCCTGAGATGTATAAATATAGATACGAAAGTATAATATAGTGTGGTTGGTTGTTTTTGGTTGTTGTTGTTGTTGTTGTCGTTGTTGATTTTATGTTAGTTTTTATGAGGATTACGATTGTCATTGAGTGATTGTTCCGAGTATTTTTGTCAGCGATACGTGAAGGGTTTTGAGTTGTATGAACCAAGTTTTGGAAGCTGTTGAGCAGGAAAAGATAGGAGGGAAGGTAGATCTGAGGATTATACAACAGACTGTAGAGCCCGGTGCAATCTAGTTCGCCTCACATAGATCTTACCCACTTTTGTGGATAACTGTAAGCGCACGGCACAAGGAAATCAAGAACTATCATAATAAAAAAATCCAAGAGCCAGATCTTTGTGGACGTATCCCAAGAGGGGTGAACCATGGTAATCTATGTGTAATGTGTTGAATTTCTGTATATCTTTAACTTCTTTCAGCAGTAGATGATTATAACAGATGAATAACCAAATGCATTATTATAATCCATTTATATTTTGAGTTATATGCATGTGATTCCTAAGAACAAGTAGATTACAATAATAGTTCACAGAACGTGGCCTTAATCAAGAAACCATTTATCCCCTAATTTGTCCTAGACTATAAACACCTGAGTCTTTTAGTCAACAATCTATAGCTATCTCGGGTGAGAATGCGTAGTACCTTCCGGGTGCTACGTTGCCTTCTGGTTTACCAGGAAGGCCGATAGTTAGAGGCTTTGTTGGAACCTCGAATGACATGAACCCTGGGTCAATAACTCAGATAATCGGAGAAGGGAGTCGATAAAAACCAACAAATGGTTCAGTTGTCGTGTTAAGAGGAACAAGATAGGACTGAGTAGATGAGATAGAGTGGACAAGAACCATCGAAGAAGCAATGAGCCATTAGAAGGGAATGTGGAGACCTTGGAACCCCATGAGAGAAGAAATCAAGGGTTGGTTGAGAACTAAAGAGCTAGAATTTGCACACAAAGACAATAGAAACCCTAGAATCACACCACGCAGATACCTGAATAAAAACGTGTTTACGAATTTACACGAAATCTTTTTCTGTGATTTTTCACATCTACTACAGGAGTGGATCTTAAGATTTACGGATAATCACCCGATGAACTGGATTCGACAGCTAGATTGGACTCTAGTACATATTCAACAGCTGTAACAGGTGAACAACAAATTCACCAGCGCAATAGACTTTTGGCTTGACAGTATTGTGGTAGGATTCATCACAGAGTTTGCGGTAGACACAACAAAGTCATACAACGTAGCCAAGCAAGAATTTCTATGAGGACCTAGAGGGAGGTATATTCAATCCATGTATACTTCTATCAAGATACTACTATATAAAAAAGGTGTAATGACAATGAAATCAGATAGTTAGACTTCCCTACACGCATGGGGCAAGGGGGGAAGCACTGATAGAAAGAGGAGGAATGGAAGGAGGGCATGATAAAGAGAAGAAGGAAGAGGAACCCTTGGACCTGATCTCAATGGATGATGACCAACTCAAGTGGATCTTGGCGTCATCGGGAATGACGCGTAGTGGAGCACCCTACCAATATAAGATAAACACCAAGAAGAGAGTTGTAGCCAAAAGGGAGGGCTTGGCAAGCGATGAGGAAGAGGTAGAGGATGTTCGGGCTGTGGAGAAGATTGAGTAAATCTTGCACGCTACCTATGAGAGGAAAACCAGAGGCCCAAGAACGGGAGGAGAAGACAACCACCCCTTTTAGATCAATGTCAGTGTGGAACCCATAAACCCATGTGCGACCAAAAAACCACAGAGAACACCACTATTTAGGTAACCAAAGTTCGGAGGAAGTCTGATAGAAGGAAGTACATCTACACAAGGAGTGACAACTGGAGGAGCTAGTTCAGGTAATCTTAGTCAAGTATCCACACCGCTTGGAGCAGGCAGTAGTTCAGTACTCAGAATGGAAGGACACAACCCTACTATCAGATTACTAGAGTTTCGAGGAGAAGCAACAAAAGGCCCTTAGAATAATCTATTCATTTGCGCAAAGATCTGGGAAGAAAAGCATATCATTGATGACAACACCAAACTTGCACAGCTAGAGATCACGCTAAGAGACCATGCACTAGACTGGTACATGAGTCTAGACGCGAACAATGCTCCAAGGATGACAAGGACACTTAATGACATTAAAAAAATATTAATAAATGAGTTCCAGAAGCCGAGATTAGAGGATCAATATATGAACTAGATGATTGAGATAAGACAGAAACTAGAAGAATCAGTATGGGAGATTGATCAAAGGTTCAAGTGACTAAAAGGGAAGTTAAAATGCCTTATGACCGAGATGCAACATCGGCACCTATTTATCAACTTACTACTCCCACACTTAAAATACCCACTAAGACAACAAAAGTTTCAGACACAAGCAGAGGCTTCGCAGGTAGCCTTGCAATTGGAAGAGAATCTGAAGAACTAAAAGAGGATATGAAGAACTTAACATTTTAGCTAAACCAGAATAAGAACAAGGACAAACGAGAAGCCTTTTGGTGTACCACATGCAAAACAAAAGGATACCACAAAAATGAATGTTCGATGTTCGCGTAGTATATGGCAACAAGGATGCCAAAACCATTACCACAGGGGGGATTATGGTGTGAAATCTGCAAGAAACTGGGTCACAACCCTTACCATTGCACGATGATGCAGAAATAACAAACAGTCCCAACAAAATCATATTTCACTTTTTGCAAGTCAGTCGGCCACGACGACAAAGATTGCAAAACTATGGAGCTGATGCGGGAAAGAACCTCAGACACCTACATGGTATAGGCATAAATGATGACTGGGCAGGAACCACCACAGTTTACTCAAGCCCCAACACCATACAACACTGCGCAACAGCAGTATAATACTACGCATCAACCCTATAATAATGCACAACCGCAGTACAACCCAACACAACCCCATTACAATACCGCACAGTATAATTAGGGACCAAAAAATAATGCACCGTGAGGTGATCGCGCAGCCTAAAGAGGAGCAGGACGAGCCAAAGGAGGTTTCAGACATGGGAGAGGACCAGTCACATGTCACAATTTCCAGCAACCAGGACATTATCCATGAGAATGCCAACTACAACCAACGACCTATATGTATTGTTGCGCTTCAGACCACAATACAGAGGAATGTCTGACACTACTCGGAAAGATCTAGGAAAAAAGGAACCAAAATAACTAGAATGTTCAATCGAAGCAAGGGATGACGGAAGAAACATCAACATAGTCACTCAAGGAGGAACGAAAACAGGAAACGACGCAGTTCGACAAGACCCAATGTAGAACCAATGTGTAAAGAAGAACCCTGACCCCAAGAAGCAGTTCGACGTGCAAAAGGAAAAGGAGATCTTTACAGAAGTTTGACAAGAATTCCAGAAGGAGGACATAGCGCTGACTGCACAATAGAACAAGGAATCTTCGGCATATGACATGCCGCCATCACTGGACCATACCAACATAACACAACCTAAGGAACAAGTAAGTACTCTCATAGACTTTTTGCAATCATGCATCAAAATGTTAGGTGATCCCTCATCTATCAAAGTATTGAAAAACATCCTAGAGAAATGTAGCGATGAGACAGAATAGAAGCCAGAACTGAAAACTTTCAACCACCTACACAAAAGAAGAAGAACAAGTAGAGAATTTAGAATCAATGCTAACATTGGGGATTTCAACATGGGAGATATTATACTAGATCTAGGATCCGAGGTGAATGTACTACCATAAACCACATGGAAATGCATGGGAGAACCTACATTGGGATACTCAACTGTTCAATTAAAGCTAGCGAATCAACATAGAGTCCTAGCAATAGGTAGACTGAAAGGAGTAACCATAGATCTGGATGGCGTGCACACTAAGGCAAACTTTGAAGTCATCAAAATAGTAGACGGTACAACACCTTACCCAGTGCTACTTGGACTGGATTGGGCGTAAAACAACCAGGCCATAATTAACTTGAAGAACAAAAAAATGACATTTGAGTTGGGAGACTACAGGGTTATATCCCCACTCGACCCATCAGAAGGTGAGAGGTTCACTGAACCCACTTGTCTGGATCTAGATGAAATCGACTAGTTGTACAGAATAACTGCGCGCGATGCAGAATATATAAACCCAACTGCATATGGGGTACTTAGTTGGTGGAGCATTAATTCATGCACAATGGACTCAGACACTGGGTTAGAAAACTGGCAGCAAAGACTACATGAAGTATCCACAAGAAGGTGTGCAAGAATAAACCACGTAGTAAGATGGCTTGGCACAGAAATCAGAGAACCACCCAGTTTTCATGGTCTAAATGATTTGGAAAATTTCTTGACACAATACGAAGACGAAGTATTAGAGAACCAGAGACTATTAGCACTATATTTAGCACTAAAGGCTACACCTGCAAGATGGTGGGGTGCACACAAAGAGACTATCACAGATTGGTACCAATGCAAACGATTACTGCGCATAAGGTTCGGTGCAGAACATATATGGAACAACCAACAAAAATATGATGGGATAGGAATACTAGAAGAACACTTGGAGGCATGTAAAACACTATGGAAAATGACGCCACCAGAATAATGGTCTCACCACTTCATTCATACTTTAGAAGGCATACCGACGAATTGGTATATAGACCAGGAATTTTGAAAAGGAACCAATACATGGGCGCCACTCCAATAGAACTTTACAATCACTTTCTCATTCGAGCATGAGAACCCCAACATAGACACGGACCTAAAACAGATCAGAGATGTCATATTCATTACAGAATCAAAAGTGGAAGTTATCACATAGGTACAACAACGGAATAAGAATATAGTCAAGGAACTGTTGTCATGCTACCATGTACAGGAAGAAGCACCAGATGAAGCATCGGATGAAGATGATCTGCATGATATTCAGATCGAAGAAGTCAAAGGTGAGAGAAATGTGGAAGGACCACCCTTAGAATTAGAGGTCATCTCTGTGCCAATCAATATCAAGAAGGTTAACATAGGGACCTCTGAGCATCCCAAAATGGATAGCATTGGAGATTATTGGGATGAACAGACACTAGAAAGTATCACATAATTGTTGCACGAATACAACAACCTTTTTCCCACGACCTTTACAAAGATGAAAGGAATAGCCGGAGAATTAGGAGAAATGAAGATACCACTCAGACCTAATGCGAGACCCATTAAAAAATGACCATATAGACTGAACCCCATCTACAAACAAAAAGTTAAAGACGAGATCGACAGGATTCTCGAGGCTGACATCATTGAACTAGTCGAAGAATCAGAATGGATAAGCCCGATGGTAGTACAGGACAAGAAACAAGGAATATGGATCATGATATGCGTCAACTTGAGGAAGTTGAATGATGCATTCTTACACAACCCATTCCCCACACCATTGACGGATGAAGTACTCGAGAACATAAGAGGACATGAAGCTTATTCGTTCACCGATGGATTCTTGGGATATCATCAAATTAAGATAGCAGAAGAGGATAGACACAATACAACATTTGAGATAGAATGGGGATCTTATCAGTACACAGTCATGCCACTCGAATTGAAGAATGAACCTATGATATTCTCCAGAATGGTCATCACAGCATTTAAGGAATTCATCCACCAATTTCTCAAAGTATACCTGGATGATTGGACGGTTTATAGCCTGTTAAAAAAACATGTGGAATTTTTATGCCTGATGTTAGAACGATGCAGATAGTGCCAGATATCACTGAATATCAAGAAATGCATATTTGGAACACCATTTGGGATACTAATGGGACACATAGTATGCAAATAGGTTTACTAGTGGATTCGGCCAAAATCACAGTCATTGTTAACCTACCAGCACCAAAAACAATCCGCCAATTAAGAGAAACGTTAGGACATACAGGATATTACAGGAAATTCATCAAAGGCTACACGCAGATTACAACGCCTATGGAAAAACTGTTAAGGAAGGATACCAAGTATCAATGGAATGATGAGTGCCAACATGTTCTCAATACCCTGAAGGAAAAGATGTTCACCGCACCAATATTGGTATTTCCAGACTGGGAAAAGACATTCCATGTACATGTAGATGCATCAACAATAGAACTTGTAGCTATTTTAGTGCAACCAGGATCAGGAGACTTGGATCACTCGATAGCATTCGCAAGAAGGAAATTATCAGACTCAGAAAATAATTATAACACGACGGAAAGAGAAGGCTTATCTATGGTTTACGCACTACAAAAATACAGACATTACCTATTGGGAAAACACTTTAAGATGTTCACAGATCACTCAACCCTGAAATACCTAGTTAACAAGCTAGTGTTGGGGGGGGGGGAATCTGTCGATGGTTACTGCTATTTCAAGAATTTGACTTTGAGGTAATAGTCAAACCAGGGAAACTGAATGCAGGGCCTGACCACCTATTGAGGGTCACAAATGGAGAGGAACCAATGAATTTGGAAGACAACTTTCCATATGCACAGCTCTTCTCAATACAGATTGTTGACGATTTCTTCGCAGAGATCATCCAGTACTTGAGCATAGGTACTATGCCACAAGGATATACAACTGTGTAGAAGAAGAACCTGATAGTCCACGCAACCGACTATCAGCTGATTGCAGGGAATATATACAAAATGGGCACAGATAGCATATTACAAAGATATGTACTAGACCACAAAGGAACAAGAATTTTATCACAAGCCCACGAAGGAATAGCAGGAGGGAACTATGTAGGAAAAGCTACCACGCAGAAGGTACTATGCACAGGATTATGGTGGCCAATGATACAAAGAGACTCAAAAGAACATTGTCAGCAATGTGATGTCTTTCAACGGGTCGACAAACCCAACAGAAGAGACGAGATGCCACTACGACCACAAGTGACACTTCAGGAATTTGAAAAATGGGCAATAGACTTTGTGGGACCCATTAACCCACCCACCAAGAAAACAGGAGCGAGATATATTATCACCATGACCGAATATTTAACAAGATGGGGGGAAGTTGCACCAGTAAAAGATTTCAGCACAAAAATAGCCGCCTGCTTTCTTTTCGAACAAGTAATTACTAGATTTGGGTACCCAAGAATTTTGATGAGTGAGCAAGGAACGCACTTCATCAACAACACCATCCGAGTGATGCTCGAAGAGTTTAAAGTTCATCACCAAAAAAAATACTGTATCACCCATAGGCTAATGGCACAGTAGAAGCCTTCAACAAAATTCTAGAGAACACCCTGACGAAGATATGTAATGTCAACATGGATGATTGGGATCCAACAGTACTATGGGCATATAGAACCACATGCAAAAAGTTGACAGGTCACACACCATTCAAACTGGTCTATGGTTAAGAAGTAGTAGTGTCGTTAGAATTTCTAATACCTAGTCTACGTGTAGCAGCTATCACACAAATGACAGAACGAGGCGCAGTCCAGGAATGACTGGATCAATTACTGTCAATGGAGGAAGACTGAATCTTGGAAGGATTCCATCAAAAAGTATAGAAAGAAAGAGAGACAAGGCATGGCACGACTGCCACATCAAGAGAAATATGTTCAAGGAAGGAGATCTAGTATTGCTCTATGACAGTAAAGCGCTGCAACAGCCAGGGAAGCTGAGGATGCATTGGCTAGGACCATATGAGGTAAAAGTTGTCACAGACATAGGAGTTGTACAATTGAAAGATCTAGCAGGCATAGACCTCAGAGGAATGATTAACACGAGTCAACTGAAGCTATACAAGGATAGTCAACTACCCACCGCGCAGTAAAAAGAATAATTAAAAAAAAAAAATAGTGCGCAGCATGATGGACAAGTCGCATACACAACACGAAACCAATGAGGGAAAAGACAACGACCATATCGGAAAGGGAAATAAGTGGGAAAATGAAAGTTAGTAAAATCACACTGACAGGACAACATGCGACAGAATTAAAGCAAGGAAAGGACGGATGGGATGTTGCTGACAAAATAGCCATAAGGGCAGGTACAAAACCGTTGCGGATGCATTGAACCCACACTTATGGTGCATTAATCACACAAGGAACAAGCTTCAAGGCACACCCATACAACAAATGAGCATAGAAACAGTTAGTCTATTCACACAAGAAGAATGGAGAAACAAAAAGAGCAGCCCAAATGCACAAAGCGAGATCGCAGAGCTTATTCGAGCTATTTGAACCAAGCAAACGTCCGCCAGACACTAGTATCGGACCACCAAAGCTTGCAGAACCAAGCCAGACAGTCAAACCAACTAGGGTTCAAACCAGGTCATGAGGAAAACGGGAAGAGAACAACCAACAATCATCGAAGATCGTCGATATTGACGAAATCTCATCGTTGGAAGACATTCCAGTCGAATCCAGGAAGAGATCCCGCAACCCCAAGTGGAAACCATGAAAGAGGACACACCGGAAGAAACACAGGAGCCTCAGAATGAAGCAGTAGCAAATCATCATGAAGGATAGCCAAAAAACACTGAAGAAGCCATGGAAATAAACGGAAGCACACAGAACCCGGAAGTAGAGGTTCAACCAAATGTTCCACAAATGCCCATCCCAGATTCTTCATTTTTAGCTAATCCAACTGGTGAAATGGGAAAGGCTTGGGAAGAATGGATGGCGAAGTAGCAAGCGTAAGCTGCTGGAACTTCGAACCAACCAACACAGCAGGAAGACAAGATTCAAATACCGAGCTCACCTCGAAAGAAACCAACTGCAAATATTGTGCTACCTCGCACACCAGAAGAAATACAGGTGGACTTGTAGCTATTGGGTCACATCGAAAAGCTCAAATTTTCTGACCATGACGTAGGGGATAAAAGAAAATATCCATAGCTTGCACCACAAGTATTTACGGAGACAATAGTCGTGAACCCTCTCAAAGGAACTGTCACTAAGCCACGCCAGTGGGCAACCGGACTAGACAAAACCAGAATCTTAAGATTGTTGAAGATACCACACTTTGGCAGAGGCCAATATGTGACGGCATGCATCAAGCAACTGTTAGTAGTTATGCATGGAGGGGATGTATGGCTGGATAAACCCGTCCCCATAACTATTGCACTTATTGCACATATTACAGGACTACACATCCATGGTATGGATCACGCATTGATACTGGATGACAAGTCCAAGGAAAAAGCAGTGGCAAAAGAAATGAAGAAGAAATATGGCACCGACAGGGGAACGAGAGGCATTATAATCAAGTGAATTAACGATGTCGTGACACAACTGGGAGCAAATATCTTAGCCTACAAAATGCTAAGAAAATTCCGCAAAGATGAAGTACCGGTAGGAGTCATCGCAACTACAACTCAGTGCGTGGAAGGCACCTTCATGAGCTGGGCGCCATATTTGTCAAACTTGTTCCAAATAGACTGTAAATATGTGCAGGAAGCAGGCACAAAATTTCATTATTCATGGTTGATTACTCTCATCGCTTTCATGGGATGGAAAGAACTAGATCACGTCACCCTCTATACCACACCATAGCCAGGAGGAGCGAGATATCGCGTCCTAAAATCCACAACATTGGCCAAGCATAAGAAGGAAAATGGAATTATATTCTAATCTTACCTACGAGAAATGCAGGAAGTAATCAACCGAGCATGGAGGATAACACCAGAGGCTATCGTGTGATTCGGGGGCATCGCCAATTTTTGGGCTAGGCGACAAGCCTTGTGGATATAGCCAATATAGGACCCACATAAACAGTGGCTACAAATGCGCTACTGCTTCACCAAGGGAGACATTGACATGATCATCCATGAGTGGCCGGATGAATGGAAGATCCCAACCATACCTAGAGCAGTACCGAGACAAACAATAGAAGGAAGGGCTCCATAGGCGGAAGCAAAGACTCCACAAGTCCTAATACCCAAGAAACCAAGAATGGGCCAAATCAAGTCTACTCAGACATAGGGTGGCCCAGAGCAGCCAGGGACCTAGGAGGGGAGAACAAAAACCACTCATCTGACCAATGAAAAACAAAACCTAGCTGAGGGAGCACATGAAACCGCAACGAACCCCATCACAGAGGAACCAGGGGGAAGTAAGAGACCAACAGTATAGGAAACAAGTGTTCGCAAGAAATCAAAGGCACAACGATCACCACCAAAATACACAATAATAGAGGACAATGGCGAGATGATTTCCAGAATGGTCCAGGACTGCCTCGCAAAGGACTTTGATCATGTAGTGCACCATAGGGATAAACTGCAGAAGGAGCTGGCATAAATGAGGCAACTCCTGAAGAAATTCGGAGAAGCCCAGATTACAAGTAGTAGAAGAGGCATAGAAACATCAAGTACACGGACCACAAAAAGAATCGAGGTAGGAGAACGTGACTCAGTTATTCCAAAACCACATTTCACGGTCTACATAAATCTGAGCATGCTACGAATGGATGAGATTGTGGGACAGACACCACTAAATGATTTCAATTAGATCAAATTGGTCCTAACATGGATGCCAGTAAAGGCCTTATACCAATTGCAGGTTAGCATCAACCATGAGATACAGTCTCGAGCACATAAAAACTTGGTCAAGCTACAACAAGCAACAAAGAAGTAGGAAACACTGGAAACATTTTGTGCCCAAGAAAAACCAGAAATGCAAGAGGAGAAGGAACGCAAAACTAAGTTGGAACACAGGGTGGAAGAAACTTTCAGGAAACTTCCAACTACTCTGCAAGGAAGTGAAATCCCAGCAACAGAAAATATCGATCAGATTGCGCAGGCAATTGATCAATATCATAAGGAGATCGAGACTCTCCGTGGACAGATTATACCAACAACTCCACCAGCAATAAAGGAGCAGAGGACGCAGGAAGCAACAGTGCAACTACAGGAGCTGGAAAAACAGGTCATCACAACAACCGACTTGCTAGATAAAGCAACACAAATCTAGACTAAGCTGGAAGAGGATCCACAGGTTCAACAATGGGACAAGGAGGAGGAAATGATCAATGAAAAAATCCAAGAATTCAAGCAGCAATAAAAAACCATCCCAATTCCAGAATGGGTCAAGGGGACACAAGAGTTAAACAATTTACAGGCAGAACTTCTCACTGCGCAAACATAGAAACAGGAGCATCAGGCTCAAATAGAATCATTGTAGGAATGGATAATAGTAATACTGGATTAGGCAAAAGAAGCGAGAACATAGTCAACACAAACTCAGCTAGAATGTGCAGAACTGATAAGTGAATAAGTAGCAGTGCAAACAGTCAATATTATCAAAGAGAAAATTTCGCAGGCACTGACAAAAGAAACATAATTGCAGGAGAATTTCCAGATGATCACTAGGGAGATCGAGGAAGCATAGCACAATTAGGTGACTTGGGACGAGTCACATGTCAGTGTTTGGGGCCTGTTGGCACCAAGCCGAAGTGGAAAGAAGGACGATCATGGGAAAGAAAGAGTGCAAGAAACTGAAGTGACAACTAGCAAAAGATCATCACATGCAAATGCAAGAAAGTGTGCATAGAGGAAAGCAACAACTGGAGGAATAAAAGCACGCGCATAGGAGAAAAACCTCGCTTAAGAAGGGTTAGGGTTTTGGTAATATTCTATAAGTGGTTGAAGAGCCCGAAATGTATAAATATAGATACAAAAGTATCATATAGTGTGGTTGGTTATGGTTGGTTGTTTTTGGTTGTTGTTGTTGTTGTTGTCGTTGTTGATTTTACGTTAGTTTTTATGAGGATTACGATTGTCATTGAGTGATTGTTCTAAGTATTGTTGTCGGCGATACGCAAAGGGTTTTGAGTTGTATGAACTGAGTTTTGGAAGCTATTGAGAAGGAAAAGATAGAAGGGAAGGTAGATATGAGGATTAGACCGCAGGCTGTAGAGCCTAGTGTGATCTAGTTTTCCTCACATAGATCTTACCCACTTTTGTGGATAACTGTAAGAAAGCGGCGTAAGCAAATCAAGAACTACCATAGTAAAAGAGCCAAGAGCTAGATCTTTGTGGATTTAACCCAAGAGGGGTGAACCACGGTAATATTTGTGTAATGTGTTGAATGTCTGTATATATTTAACTTCTTTCAACAATAGATGATTATAACTGATGGATAACCAAATGCATTATTAGAATCCGTTTATATTTTGATTTATATGCATGTGATTCCTAAGAACAAGTAGATTACAGTAACAGTTCACAGAACAAGGCCTTAATCAAGAAACCCTTTATCCCCTACTTTGTCCTAGACTGTAAACACCTGAGTCTTACAATCAATTATCTATAGCTATCTCGAGTGAGACTAAGCAGTACCTTCCGAGCACTGCGTTGCCTTATAGTTTACCAGGAGGGCCGATAGTTATAGGCTTTGTTGGAACCCCAAATGACATGAATCCTAGGCCAATAACTCAAATAACTAGAGAAGGGAGTTGATAAAAAAAAACAGTGACAATGGTAGTTTCTTCCATTGTTACATGAGATTTGGGGATCTTGTGGTGAACTTTGAACAAGTAAAAATCTTGTGATAACGATATGTATATGGTGGATGAATAAGGTAGTATATGCCATTGAGTACCACATGAAATAATGTTAACGCCCAGTAAAAATGGAATAATTCTAGTATTCCATTATGATGGAATGTTGGGATTATTCCATGTGGAAATAGTTGACATATGCCCCCTACATTCATTCACCATATCCCTGCTACTAACCTCCTCTAAGGTGGGGTTGAGTTAGAATATTTTCATGATGATATTTATTGTCTTCCATCACATCGGATGTACAAAATATAGGTAAGGGTGTCAACAAAGAAAAATACTAAGCCTTTCACATGTTCTTAATGATCATGAAAAAAATATGAATAAGAATGTTTGAATGATGAATAAGTGTACCAAGCATATTGGAATTATGAATAAGTGTACCATCCACGATTTCAACTTGCCCATTCATTGTTTTAGGAAATGAACCAAGGTCTTCACAGAGAACTCCACATAGTCTTAATGATCATGTGAAAATTATGAATATGCATGTTGGGGTGATGAATAAGTGGACCATCCATTGTTTGAACTTGCCCATTTATGGCTTTAGGAAACCAACCAAAGTCTTCAAAGACTGTAAGAAAATGGATATCATTGACCACATCATGCTTTGGGATGATGGATAAGTGGGCCATCTAACATGATTTCAATTCGCCCATTTATGGCTTTAGGAAACCAACCAAAGTCTTCAAAGATCGTAAAAAAATGGATATCATTGCACACATCATGCTGTCTCTTGATGATCAAGAGACACAATACATGATTCCTTATCATGTTGTATAGATATCACCCCCATTGTAAGGAGATGAGCCCCAATGTAAGGACCTTTCCTTGGAGTTTGCAGTGGGAAACCCTTCATATTCGTTGAGATAGTCATTGGTTGGTTTTAGTTGGTTGTTATGGTAGGTTACAAGTTTGTAAAAGCTTTCCTTGGGAATTATTTCCAAAATGGAAAGGCATGACAGATCAATTTGGCTATGTATGGAAACAATCTAAGAGTTGTCATTTGGGGTTATTAGATGGGTTGCATGGTGACTTGGATTATGAAAGTTCCTTGGTTCATGGGCATATTGGGAAACAATTCCTGGAATTTTGGGCACAATGCCTCAGTCCATAAGGAGGAGTGATTAGTTTGGTTGGATGTGCATCAAAAGTTGGACAAACAAATGTTTGGTATGACACTTAAAACAAGGAATTGTGAGGAGTGCAATGTAAATTCTTCAAGTGGGATAATTGTGACTTTCAAGAACACAAGACTTTGGGAAACTTTAGGAACGAGCCTCATCAAAGTAAATTTTGGTTTAAAATGGACCCCATAAGAAAAAAAATATGGTTGATGAGATGGAATTCAAAAAAGAATAGAATTTCAAGAAATTGGGTTAGCAATAATTGTTGACTTGGAACTATACAAATCAAAGATGATTATGTGTCATATTTTCATTTGGAAATAGTGAAATACATATAAAGGTTACAATTTTTATAAGATTATCTCAAGATATCATAAATATTCTTGAAATAATAATTTTTTTTAGAGTATGTTTTATTACAACTACTTCCTATGCTTTTAAAAATAAATATCACATTAATTTAAATCATAATGTAATCAGTTTGAAATACATTAAACATTTAAATAAAAATAATATATAATAAATAAATATGTAAAACAAGGAATTAGATATTTTAAACTTTTATATATAATATAATACTATATTATATAATATAACACATTAATTGTAACTAACTAACCATAGTATATATTGTATTATATTATATAACTCATTAATTGTAACTAATATTATATAATTTAATCTATTACTTTTTTTTCCACAAAAAAAATTCGCAATTTCATTAGTTAGATACAAAATTACATTTGTAGATATACACTGACTATAAGAGAATAATGCTGTATATATTATATATAATGGAAGCACTTCCATTACTGAAAGTTTCAACAAAAAACAACTTTGACATATCGCCTAAATCCCTTTTTTCCCTCTTACTACATACTGAATCAAACGTTTCTCACAATCCATATACAAAAATCTGAACATGATTCGTAAGAAGACTATTATGTCTGAGCACATACATATATCCCCATATTTTTTGCTATAGATCCAAAAAAAAGAAAGAGCTCTCCTACATAAGTCCATCCTAGAAAGGCCTATGATAGTCAAAACTACCCCCTGCTATATGTTTATTTATATGCCAGCGACCATATTCTAACTACGTGGCTTCTTTGGAAATCCTATCAACCAATTTGTTTTGTTCCCTATAAATATGAGAGAAATATATAGAGTAAAAAACATTAATAATCCTCATAACTTCCTCAAGTATTGGCACAAGACAAGAAATGTGACATTTTTGAACCCTGTTCACCCAATTGATGACTAGTAAGGAATCCCAAAAAAACTGTAAAGTTTTGCAATCCTTTTCCACATAAAATAAAAGTAAAAGTTTTAAGTCCATAATCTCAGAGTTATTATATGAACCAACTCCCAACCCAACCTTGATAAGGAAAAAATTCCGAATGGAAAAGTATAGACAACCACCCCCCCACACACAATAGTTGGTCACCTGATGCCACCCCATCAAAGTATTCCCATGACCGCTCCTTATCTATTTGTTCCTCCTTATTACCTGAATATTTCCATCACCCACCCTGCCCAAAGACATGAAATGTTCAAAGATTCCAAGGAAATTAATGGCCACCCGAGAGGGCGACTAGATCTCATCCTGAAAAATCGAGGAATTTCGTGCCAACCAAATCCCTCAGGAAACAATGAAAGGGAAATCCTTGTTTTCCTGGGGTGTCCTCGGCATGATACAATCCTTCAAAACCTCCTCAAAGGATTCGCCTTTCCATCGACCAAGGGAAGCTAGTAGTTTGTTTGATTCCTCCCACACTGATATGGAAAAAGGACATCACATAAGCATGTGGTCAATAGTCTAAGCCTGTTCTTTACAAAGAAAACACCAAATCAGACCATTGAATTGTCACTTCTTCATATTATCTCACATTGGAAGTTTATTCTCCAAAATATACCACACCAAAATTTTCCCTTTAGTTGGGCATCTTTGTTTCCAAAGTTTTCTCCACCGCCAAGTAACTTCTCACTGCAAGTAATCAATACTCAACTGAACATATCCTTCTTTTGGGGTGTAAACTCCTCCCGGGTCCCCATACCAAAGGAGTTCATCATCCTGATCCGTCAGTCGTATATTCTCTCTCCTAAGGGCCCGAGTGTACCTATCCCAAAGTAAAATTTCTTCCCCCTCTAGTCCCAACATTCTCTTGTTTTTCCATCCTTGGCTCCAAAGGTTTGTGGAGTTTGGGTACCCGACCTATGCCAGGTAGAAATACCCCCCCTTGATCCATCCAGGAGCATAAATCTACATTGAGTAAGTTCTCTCTATAACAACCCGCCTAGGGTTCCAGACCAATCCTAAGCAAGTTCCCAAACCTAACTCTCCAGGCTAAACCATTCCCCACCACCTCTAAAGCTTTAATAACTTCTTTCCACATAACAAAATTCCTTGTCACATTTAGACCTGGATTCCTGAGCCACTCCAGAATATAAAGAGGAGCCACATATTTCTAGATGACGACTTTGGTCCATAGAATTGTTTTAGTTATTAGTCTCCATGAACATTTTTCTTCTAGTGATTTAGAAAAAAAGAAAATATTCTTTAGTCCCCAACCCCTGAGAGCTTTTGGCATTGAAATTTTCTCCCATCGAACCCAAGGAATCACCTATTTCTCCTTATTTCCCCTCCAAAGATATGATAAATAATTTTTTCTATATTTTTCCAGAATACCCTTTGGAATCCAAGAGATGGACATCCAATATACTGGGATAGCCACCAGTACCGAATTAATCAGAACTAATCTCATAGCACTTAACAAACATTTATAGCTCCAACCCTTTAATCTCTTTTCTAATTTGGCTAAAAGACACATACAGTCAGTCTTCTAGTAATCATTGGGTTTTAACTGAAAGCCAATGTATTTCAACCCCTCATCCATCCCCTGAATCTCGAAAGGGAGATGAGCCAAAAAATGTTGTATGACTTCTTCCTCGACCAAAGAAAAGAGTATACTAGATTTCTGATCATTTATTAACATACCAGTTTCTTTTTTAAATAGTGAGATCCCTTCAAATAAAATGTCAGCTTCTTTCTTCGTACCATCACAAAATATTAGGATATCATCAAGAAAGAGTAAGTGTGTGATGTACATACCATTGGAAATTTTTATACCTGTGAATCTACCAACATTCTTTGCCCCTGCCAGAAAACGACTGAGCCCTTCCACCACTAGGAGAAAAATTAAGGGTGACAGAGGGTATCCTTGACGCAAACCCCTTTTCGTTTGAAAAAAGGAAGAGGCTAACCCATTGATGAGTATGGAGAAATATATCGAGTTCATACACCCCATCACCCAGTTGGTAAAATCCAAGACAAAACCAAGATGTATCATAAGTAGTCTTAAATATAGCCAGTTTACCCAATTGTAGGCTTTGGATAGATCATTTTTTACCACAGATCCCCTGAGCTTCTTCATTTTTATACTGTGAAGAACTTCTTGAGCTACACTGATATCCTCATGGATTTTCTTACCTTCCAAAAACCAAAAATTTTCACTGGAAATATTTTTGGACAAAATATCCTTCAACCTTCTACTGATTACCTTTGAGATAATCTTATAAAGACAATTACATAATGAAATAGGTCGAAAATCATCAAAATAGGAGGGATTATCTGAATTTGGAATGAGAGATATGAACGTAGAGTTTATAGGGTTATGAATGTAACCATTCACCCTTGATTCCTCGACCACCTTCAATACATCGGGTCCAATTAGATAAAAATAAACCAAATAAAACTCATTAGGCCAACCATCAGGCCCTGAGATTTTCCCTTTTTGAAAAGAGTTAAGAACTTCTAGTAATTATTTTTCAGTTATTGCTTCCATTAATGTCCCCTTGTCTTCCTCCTCCAAAAAACGAGGGAATAATTGAGAACTCCTGCACTTTAAATAACACATTGAAGTGTTCAATACACAACTTGGACAAGCCTTCAAAAGAAGAAACCACCTCACTAGCCCTATTCGTTAAACCCTAGATAGTATTAGCCATTTTCCTACCTTTGGGATATGATTCAAATAATTTGGTATTCTCATCGCCACAATAGAGCCAAATTGCATGACTCTTTAGTCTCCACAAAACTTCCTTTTCCTCTAGTAATACCCTACGTCTTTTATCCAAGCGCAAAAGAAGATCCTTATCAGCAAGACTTGAAAAAACCTTCCCTTCCCCTACTTGAATCTTCAATAATGTTAATTTGATGTTTCTCAAATCCTGTTCATCCTTGAGCTTTTTATCCCTGGCCCAACTCATGGTAGCTTGTTTCAATCTTTTGAGATTCCCCACAAACTAGACAACCACAAGAACTTGATTCCCATCAGCGATAGAAGACCACATACCCCTTACTAAATCTTGATAAGATGGATCTGATATCTATCCCTCAAAGAATTTAAAAGGGATTGAAACCCTCCTGCTTCTACCCCTTAGCTCTAGCATAATCAGAAAATGGTCATATTCTCCACCATAAGCAACCCAACTATCTAACCAAATCAAAAGAATCCAAAACCTCTTTTGACAATAAAAATATGTCTAAACATTTAGCCACCCTATCATCCCCAATAATTATATTACACCAAGTTGGGGTCAATTTTTGTGGCTCAACATCCACCCACCCAAGCTGGTCCAAAAAATTGATAAAGAAATTAGTTAAAGTGTCTGGGGCAGCACGCGAACCCCATACCTTTGAGGCCCCTAAAGAGAAATTTAGATCACCTCCAAGTATAATCTCCTTAACCCTAAACCAAGAGAATTCTGCTAAAGTATTCAAGTATCATTGTCTATCTTGGTAAGGCCCATATACATTAATAAATTTCACATGTCGCATTAGAAAATAGAAAGACCAATTCCTGAATCAAAACCCCAAACACTTTCCAAGTTACAAGTCATTTTAAGCCAGCCAGTAGCCAAGCCCCCCAAACGACCCCTATCATCCACCGCTACAAACATCCATCCTAGAAGTAAGGAATCAAGAACCTTCACCAATGAATCACTAGCCCCTAATGTTTCTTGTAACATAATAACATCTGATGAGTTCAGTTCCACTGCCCTTCGCAAGGACGGTTTTTAGACAGGTTCGCTAACCCCCGATAGTTGAAAGACATGATTCTCATGAGGTGACTTTCCCAAGGGTTTTATTTTCTCTAAGCTCCCATTCAATTGAATATTTCCACCCCGAAGCCAATTCAATCTTGGCCCTATATTTTTCCAAGAGGAGATGTGATTTTCGACCCCTACCTTTACCCAAAAAAGAAGTCCAATGAAAGGAACCTAGACCTCGTCCTTCAAAACCCAAGAAATTAGCCACCAATAGATCTCCCTTAACCACTGACCTACTCCTAAGATGGTAATGTACCCTTCTTTCTTTTGAGGAGGATTATGTTGAAGATGAGGGGGTGACAAGATGGGAGCAAAGGGAGGTAGCAACTACCTCGGATGAAGGAGAAGGGAAAGTAGATCAAGAGGGAAGACCGATAGCAGCTACCTCAGATGAAAGAGAAGGGGAAGTAGAGCAAGAGGGAATGCCCTGAAGAGTAGGTTCTGAAACTTCTACTTCCTGCAAATAAGATTGACTAGGAAAAGGAAAATGCTTAAGAAGCGAGGAGCCACCCAGCCCCCTAGAGCTCATAAAAGGCATGGCCAATGAAGGGGAAAAAACCAACCCACTAGAAGCCAAAGGGAAGGAAAATAAAACCAAACTTTCCACATATATACCCCTCCCACCATGTGAAAAAAGAGTGCCCACATATTCCCAAACCCCAACATCAGACCCCACATTCGAAAAATGAAAATTTGCAAAAATAGAGACACCCAAAGAAGACTTAGCAGAGAAATCCTGCTCCCAATGAAGAGTAGACACCCAAGGGGGTGGAAACTTTGGCCCATCCACAATAGACGGAGCTGTACAACATGCTAAGGTAACTGGTAGAGAACCCATTGTATCCTTGATAGAAAGAGGTTTCCTCATCTCCCCCTTCTATTCTCCATCGCCCGACTGCACCTCCTTAGAAATACGCAAGAGAGAAATTGGTGACATCGATCCTTTGTTGAAACAAACTTTCCCTTTGTAAGGAAGAGAACACTCATAAATCCCATGACCATATACATGACATCTATAGCACCAGAAGGGACTCCCTTCATAATACAATATCTGAACGAAGGTTCTTTCCACCAACTCTATGGTTACCTCCTGAAGAAGAATTGAGCACAAATTTAGCCTTACCAATATCCATGCCACTGTCATATGCCGAGTATCTTCAAAAGACATATCTACTTCTATATAACTCTCAAGCATATTACCAATTACAACAAAATGAGCAGGATTCCAAAACTGCATTGGAAGACCTGGTAGCCTGACCCAAATCGGTTCTTCATCAATCCTTTCCTTCTTTGCATAAAAATTAGTAGTCCATATCTTAAGAATAATGGGCATATCCACCATATTCCATACCTTCAATAAGACCCATTTTACATCCTTCGTTTAGGAAAAAATGAAAGAAAACCATCCCCAAGATATTAAGTGAATGAGTGACATCTTAGCGATGTCCTTTAACCAATTCTTGGTTATCCACTCCTTCAAAAAATTCATACCCATCTTCTTGCCCCTTACACGACTAACCACCGCTAGTTCTGAGAATTCAACCACCCTATCCATATCAATATCCTCCCCCAAAACAAGTTGCTTAGAACATTTCCTATCGCATGCACACTGAATGGGGTTTTTGGATGAAGTTATACACCCCTCGGATCCTTTCTTTCCCTTTAGATGTTTCTCCAACCTCTATGAGTCCCTTGAAGGGTATTCCCCTCTTTTCTCAAGAACCTTACCTACAATACTATAACAACATCACCGGTCGAGATGCCCCCAAAACCCCCATCACCACCCACAGAGTCGACTTCCAGTAAAGCGGATGGCAAGAAAGCCAAAGGTGTGATGACACCCACTGATTCTTTCATCCCAGACCCCCACAAGCCTCCCTCGACCAGATTACCCAGATCCGGTGCACACTCCCCTGAACCAATCCCCCCCACATCATTTCCCAAACCCCGATCAAGACCTCCCATCGAACCGGAGTACCGCGTGGGTGCGCCGTCCTAGCCCATGGAGAACCCCAAACTTCCCAAAAAAGACAAATCTCCCACTGAGGTAAACCCCGAACCTGTCAGTCTCGACATCAAAGGCTCTGATCCCACCACATCCTCTTTGAATGTGATCCCTAGAGCACTGACATCCAACCTAGGAATCTCGACCGCATGTTTGCCCCACACCCCACCAGTCTCCTTCCAACCCTCCAAGCCACCACGTCCTTCCAAACCCACAGAGAAAAACGCTAACAAACCGTCACAATTTGAGTTAATGGGGTCTCCCCCCACCTCATATGTTGCCATGCCAAAACGCTAACCTCCACAACCTTCCCTGAGCACACTGTCAATCTCCCTTACCAAAACCCAAAACTGCGAGCCCTATCATGAAAACCCTTACCCTAACCAACAACTCCATCCAAGTTATCTATTACTTATAACTAAAAGTTGTGGTCTAAATGTGCTACGTTTTTGTTCTTTTCGAGGTATTTTTTTCAGGGATATTTTCTCGAAATACGACAAGATATTGTTGGATATGCATATTTGAGTGGTTAAATTTGTATAATCTGAGTGCACTAAGGGTTTTTCAGCGTGTTGATTCCACTTTTGCATTCAGAAATAAAATTTAAACAACAAAAAAGTTGTGGTTTTGTGCAGATTTATGTTGCTGGATTCTGACGAGAAAGGGAAACATGTAGAACAATTAGACACGACCAATTGTTATATTGTCAGATTAAGGTCACAACCAAGCTAGATACCAAATTGGCATATGAGACTGATTTGATGATGATGCTAATTATTAATTCCCAGTGAGACCAAATTTGGTTGATTGAATCTTAGGAAAGGTAAGGGGTTAATTGGATTTGTTTAGAATTTTATTTCTTTTACCCTTTAATTCTTTATCATACCACAATCTCTTGTTAAATTTAGATGTAAGAATATTTTTTATATTATCGTTAATCTACAAAATGATCTTTTCCTTTATTCCCCAATTATTTAACCAAGATTTTTCATCTTTATGCCATCCCTTCTTAAGCCATAGGTGTTTTTTGATGGAGTTTGAAGCAATTTTGGGAAGCCTCTTGTCTTCCATGTTATTTATATTTATGTTATTTTAATGGGGGAAAGGTTCACCTCTATAAGGAGGATAGGATACCATGTACTTTTAATTTTGAGATTATAAGTTATAAAATTATTTTGAATATACTTTATCTTTCTCCATGATTCTCTAAATATATTGCATCCCCAAACTTCACATTTATATAAGCCAACATGAGTGACAAGAGTTCCAATAGATTTTTTTTTATCACCCCATAACTAAAGGTTCATCATTTTACAAATGTTTTCAAGGCCATAATAAGTTTTCCACCCTCCATTTATCATTTTCTCAATGATGTAACTCGAATTGAGCTTGTGATGAATATCGATTATAAAATATTTGTATGAAATAAATTCCTCCAAGTTTTTGTTGTCATATACAAAAGTATTGTAAGAAATATTTTTTATATTTAATTATCATAGTTGAATATTGCAAGTGTTAATAGTCATACTCGTACAATAGAACATGTCATTGAGGATTATTAGTTTCTTTTCAACATCCTTTCTATAAGAACAATATCATTAGCATAAAAAATAAAGATGATGGCCACTATACTAGCAAGATTAAGGCCAACACAACCTACTTCTTTGAAATAATCTTCTAACTTGTGTGTGTGTGTGTGTGTGCCAAAAAAGGTAGGTGATGAGGGACAACCTTTCTTGACTCCTATAATATTTTTCTGACCAGCTCTCAGTGTTTCTAAATAACGAAATAATATTCTCAGACATCCATAATGCAACATCTCTCAACTCGAAAGGAAATTTTAGCTCTTCTAACCTCTTCCAAAGGTTTCTCTTGGGAATTGTGTTAAAATATTTTGTAAATATGTCAACAAAAAGACAAAGGAGATTGGATTTATTATTGTGACATTCCTCTACAATGATCCCAAGAATAAAAAGGTGGTCCAAATTTGAATGATAGCTACTAAATTTGTTATATCCGTTATCTCTTTTTTTGTGGCTTTCTAGCCATATGGTAATATTATTTTTGGAAATAATATTGTATAGCTTGGATAAAATGGGGATAATCCTAATGGTCCTATAATTAAAGGAATTTTTTTTATCTCCACTTTTAAAGATATGTTCAATGCGACTTTGCATCTAAGGTTTAGGGAATATTTGCTTAACTACTAAATTGAATATCTTGTGTATGTGAGGGGTTAGGATATGCCCTCCAATTTTTAATATTTAATATTGGGGGCCTTTGATGTCAGAGGAGGAATATGATCTAATTGAAGAAGAGAAAAGAGAGCGCAAGATCCAGGAGAAGAGGAGGAAACGTCTATTTCTTTATTAATCTTGTACAACAAAATTGTGATCTGGGTATGGAAGGAGGAGAAAGAGAAGTTTATGGTTGTAAATCTGGATCTTCAGTTTTTTTCTCTGCAACATAATTCATGCAATCCGACCTTATTGATCAGTACATCAAGTTTGTGTGATTTGTTTCGTTTAATGATTGGTTGAGCTACATGCTCTTGGGATACATTTTCACAAGGCACGATGGCATGGACAATTTCAGTAGACAAAGCGTTTTGGAGCAATAACACCAATTTTCTTCATTTGTGAGTAAATCTAATTTATTTTTGTGGCACAATCACTGATCATTTCATCTTAGTGGATTACGATTGTGTTGAATTTGGATCTTTCTACCTGATATTTATGTTAAACAAATGAAATGGAGAGGCCTCTACCCTCTGCAAAATCGCGCAGTATTTGTCCCTTGACCAAAGTTCAAAGAGCCTGCTTGGGATAAAACTTTTCATCTACAGAACGATCTTTTCCCAGACTCGGTGAATAAGCTGTCAAATGAAACATGGTGAGAATTAAATTTTTCATGTACAGAACGGTCTTTGCCAGCACCTGTGAAGGAGTCGTTGACCATCAAGTCTTTTCGAGAAAAGAAAAGTGACCATATGGAGAGATTCGTAGGAGATTTTGGAGGAAAGAAGAAGTCAGCCTACGGTATAACTCTAGTTGCTGTGCATGAAGAAATGTTTGGTAAAAAAAAAAATCAGTAAAGAATTTTCAGTTGGTTAATGGTTAAAATCTTTAAGCTTTATGAAAGATTTTCTAAAAGATTTTATTTGGGAGTAATAAGTGGATTAAAATTTGATTTTCTAAAATTTTATATTTGGGAGTAATAAGTGGACTAAAATTCGATTTTCTAAAAGTCTTATTTAATTCAAGTGGGATCACATTCATAATATACTCAAAATGTTTTAAAGGAGTTATAAGGTTTTATGTAAAGGAAAACTTTGATGTGTCCTTAAGGAGTTATAAGGTTTTTTATTGAGGCGTTTTCTCCATTGATTATAATTGGAGTTACAAAGGTACAATGTTAAAACTAAGTTGATCACCAATTTAAAGAGTGTTTGTAAAGGTGTTATAAGGGTTTTTTTCAAAGTTTTGTAAAAGGAGTTATAGGGGATCATCCAACATAATAAAATTGTATATTTGTCTTTGCGTCCTTGACCCACCCGAAATTGAATAAAGGGGTCTGTAGCGGGATCTTTGTGTGCGTCTAAGTCATTGGTCATCTCTCTTCCATATTCTGCATAATGGAGAGAATTGAAGAAATATTTACACTACTACACTCCTTAATTAAATCAAATATTAAATCTACAATTGCAATAAACAAGTGCACTCTCAGTACAATGATTACTTGTTTACAAGTAACACATGCGAAGATTGATATGTTCAAACTTCAAAACAAAATGTTGTCTTATGTGTTAAATCTCATTCGACACCAACAATGTGTTTTTAACAAACACAATGACATCAAGGATGAAAATAATGAACACGCTCAGTTGATTAGTGATGACACTCATAAACATGAAGATGAGTTGGATAAAGTCCCTATGTCAGAAAAAGTTGCGGATAATGTGGAAAAGAAATTAGAATTATTCAACCATGGGAAGAATTATCCTTTAAATGAAATCGATATGGACTAGGATATGTAAAGGATGTTGAAAAATGCAGAAACATAATGGAAATAACTTAAGAAATCAAGAAACTATGAAGAACAAAGATAAATAAATACTAGCAGAAAAGGCATACTCTATAGTCATCAATGCTTCAAATAATCATGTACATAGACGTATATATATATAATACAAAAACACCATAACTGTCATGTAACTGTATAACAATTAGTAAACTAACTAACTTATGATTAAAGTTATAACATCCCCCCTTAATCATAAGTTCATTCTTGCCTGAAAAACTTCCACTACTTGACAATCAACAATGTGTGAAGCGAATATTCAGAGGGTTGGTTGAAGATTCTCTCTGAACTCTGAAAAAATAGCAGAATATCATGTCTTCTTCTCTGAAAAAATAGTAGAAGATGATGTATTCTACTAAATGGCATGGTTTTAAGTTGACCATAAACTAACAAGAGCTCAAGGCTCAAAAATCTGAAAATGTAACAAGAATAATTTCATGTCTTCTGCTCAATTGGTGGTTTTACGATGACCACAAACTATCAAGAACAATATGTTCAGGAACAAGACTGCATACCAGGAACTAGGTTGCATATTTGATCATCTGTTCACATGATCTAAATCAAACTTGGAACCTAACTGAAAAAATTATATTCCCCCCCTGTTAGGGAGAAGTGGTTCAAATTCCCTTGACCATCATTCACAAGTATGGCCAATAATATACCCAACACCTGTATAATCTACCGGAACAATGTGCACACTTTCACAATGTAAAGTGGAAAAGGTTAATCAAACTGTCTTCTAGCGGAGTCTGAAGACTCGATATTCAACTCAGAAGACTACATCAACTAGGCCCGGATCATACCCTATATCATCAAATATTGAAAAACATTCATGTCCATCAACTGTATAAATATCTCCAATCAAGTATGACTATACTTGTGTATAAATCCGGTGATAAGATTGTACCTATAAATTGGTTTCCAAACGCCAACACCAATTCCCTAACCATTCAAAATGAATATGTTTCCTCTTGCTCTTATGACACCTTACTGAGAGGTGATTTGTCTTCCCACAAAATCTTAATGGGTGAAGATCAAAATAGTTTGACTTATCATGGCCAAACCGGTGACAGTGTTTGCACTATATTGGTTATGTATCCGTCTGGTTCTCATGATCTGGAATATTTGTAGAAACATCATCATTAACAATATCATGTACATGTTCCTTACCAATATCCTCAAGCTCTATCGTCTTATCTTCATTAAAAAAACCTCCACTCACAAAACAAACAGGTTCACAACAATTAGGAATATGAAAAAGGTTGTCAACATCCTTTACATATCCTAGTCCATATTGATTTTGTTTAAAGCATAATTCTTCCCATGGTCAAATAATTCTAATTTCTTTTCCACATTTATCCGCAATTTTTTTTGACATAGAGTCTTTATTCAACTCATCTTCATGTTTATGAGTGTCATCATTAGTCAACCGAGCGTCTTCATTATTTTCATCCTTGATGTCATTGTGTTTGTTAAAAACACATTGTTGGTGTCGAAGGAGATTTAACTCATCAGATAACATTTTGTTTTGAAGTTTGAACATATCAATCTTCGTATGTGTTACTTGTAAATAAGTAATTACTGTACTGAGAGTGCACTTGTTTATTGCAACTGTAGACTCCGTAGTTGAGTTAATTAGGGAGCATAGTAGTGTAAATATTTCTTTAATTCTCACCATTATGTAGAATATGGAAGAGAGATGGCCAATGACTTAGACACACACAAAGATCCTAAGACAGGCCATCTTATTCAATTTCGGGTGGGTCAAGGATGCAAAGACAAATATACAATTTTATTATGTTAAATGATCCCCTATAACTCCTTTTACAAAACTTAAAAAAAAACCCTTATAACACCTTTACAAACACTCTTTAAATTGGCGATAAACTTAGTTTTAACACTAGAGCCTTGAAACTCCAATTATAATCAATGGAGAAAACTCCTCCATACAAAACCTTATAACTCCTTAAGAACACATCAAAGTCTTATAACTCCTTAAGGACACATCAAAGTATTCCTTTACATAAAATCTTATAACTCCTTTACAAAATTTTGAGTATAGTATGAATGTGATCCCACTTGAATTAAATAAGACTTTTAGAAAATTGAATTTTAATCCACTTATTACTCCCAAATATAAACTTTTAGAAAATCAAATTTGAATCCACTTATTACTCCCAAATAAAAGATTTTAGAAAATCTTTCATAAAGCTTAAATCTTTTAACCGTTAACCAACCGAAATTTATTTAGTGAATTTTATTTTATTTACCGGAAATTTCTTCATGCACAGTGACTAGAGTTATACTGTAGGTCGACTTCGTCTTTCTTCCAAAATCTCCTACGAATCTCTCCCATATGGTCACTTTTCTTTTTTCGAAAAGACTTGATGGTCGATGGCTCCTTCATAGGTGCTAGCAGAGACCATTATGTACATGACAAATTTACATCTCACAAGGTTGCATTTGAAAACTTATTCACCGAGTCTTGGCAAAGATTGTTACGTAGACGACAAGTTTTGTACCAAGCATGCTCTTTGAACTTTGGTCAAGGGACAAATACTACGCTATTTTTCAGGATTTTGCAGAGGGCAGAGGCCTATCCATTTCATTTGTTTAACATAAATATTAGGTAGAAAGATCCAAATTCAACAAAATTGTAATATACTAAGATGAAATGATCAGTGATTGCGCCACAAAAATAACTTAGATTTACTCACAAACGAAGAAAATTGGTGTTATTGCTCCAAAACACTTTGTCTGCTGAAATTGTCCATGCCATCGTTCCTTGTGAAAATGTATCCCAAGAGCATGTAGCTCAACCAATCATTAAATGAAACAGATCACACAAACTTTATGTACCGAGAAATAAGGTCGGATTGCATGAATTATGTTTCAGAACAAAAAACTGAAGATCCATATTTACAACCATAAACTTCTCCTTTTCCTTCGTCCATACCCAGATCACAATTTTGTTGTACAAGATTAATAGAGAAATACACGTTTCCTCCTCTTCCCCTGTAGCTTGCGCTCTCTTTTCTCTTCTTCAATTAGATCATATGCCTCCTCTGATATTTAAGTGATTGGGTATGTATAAATTAAGTGCCCCAAGGTTTTTCAAGGTGCTAAATCAATTTATGCATTCAAAAATTCAATTTAAACAACATAAAATGTTGATTTTACCAAAATCTGTTTCGCCAGATTCCAATGAAAAAGTTCAAAAAATGAAATGTTTAGAAAAACCCCTACAAAATTAAGTTATTACTTCCTCTCTTTTCTTTCTATTATTAATTCATCATCATCTTACAGTAACAATATAATGCAAATTTATGACCACTTTAAAATCACATTCTTCCATTTTAAAATATAATGCAAATTTATAACTCTAAAATCGTTATGAATTATAGGGTCATGTTAGTAACAATATAACACAAATTTATGACCACTTTAAAATCACATTCTTCCACTTTAAAATATAATGCAAATTTCTAACTCTAAAATCATTATGAATTATAGGGTCATGTTTGAAGTGAAGAGGAAGATTCATTGGATCAAATGATTTAATTATTTGCAATTGGAAAATAAACTTACATTAGTGAAGGCATTGAAAAATAAAATTACATTAGTGAAGGCGTTGATGTGAAGACACCTAGGAAATTTTTAACAATAATATAAAAAAAATTGAAAAAAATCGCTTGGAATAGATGGAATGGAGAAATTTTAAGCTATTACTTCTTAAAGGGATAAATTCATCTATAAGGGATAAAGTAATCTATTTAATTTAAATTTGAAATACAAAATATGTTTCTTCTTTTAGGATTAAGAGTTAACCATGGTAAACGATGGTCAACATGGTCAACCATGTTGACTATGGTTGGCCATGGTTAATCATGTTATCTATCCTTGACTATGGTCCACCATGTTGACTATGGTTCACCATGTTTGACCATGTAGAATATGTATGATCACATTTGACCATTGTTAATTATGGTTGTCTATGGTTTCCCATGAAAAACTATACTTGACTATGGTTGACCATGTGTGACTATGACTAAACATGGTTGACTATGTATGAAAATGGGTGACTATGGTTGACTAGGGGTGACCATGTTTGACTTTGGTTGACCATAGGTGTTCATGTTTCACTATGGTTGACCATGAATGACCATGGTTGACTATGTTTAGTCAACATGGTCAACCATGTTGACTATGGTTAACTATTGTTAACCATGTTGACTATGGTTGACTATTGTTAACCATGTTGACTATGGTTGACCATGGTCAACCAAGATCGACCATGTTGTCATTGGTTGACCATGGTAAACCTTGTTGACTATGGTTGACCATGTAGACCATGTATGACCACATTTAACCATGTTCGACCATAGTAAACTATGGTTGTCTATGGTTGCCCATGAAAGCCTATAGTTAACCATTATTGACCATACTTGACTTTAGTTAACCATGTTTGAGCTTGGTTGACTATGTCTGAACATAGTTGAAGATGGTTAATTTTTGTTTACTATGGTCGGCTTCAATCACAATGTGACGTTGGTGAAGGGTTTTTTTCAATTTTGATGTCAGGACATGTTTGTTAGATTACGACGTTAGGTTATGTTAGTCCCATTGCAATGTTGGGTTTTTTCTCGAAACATAGCGACATCAAGTTATTTTAGTCACATTACAAATTTCAGTTATGGTCTTCATAGTGCAACATTAGGTTTTTTCATCTCATTATGATGTTGAATATGGTCATTGTTGAAACAAACTTTATATTTTCCTAAAAAGAATCTTACATTAAAATGAAATTTCATTTTTATTTTAATAGAAAGAGAACAAAATGAAAGTGGATAATCACCGTTAGAAAAAGATTCATCCGATCAATCCAACGGTCTAAATGTCAGAAAAGATTATGGAGCCGCCCTTGGTTTTAAAGGAAAGTCAAATATTAAAATCTCCTTAAGTTTCGGGTTTCGGGGTTCTACAATCTATGCAATTCGATATTTAATGACAACCCCAAAGTCCCAATACCGAAGTCACGAGGACTATTTTTAAATAAAGTTAAACCAAGTTAATAAGAATAATTAAAAACGTTTTAACGGTAATTTAAGCTTTTCACATTTTTACTTTTCGGGAATCTCAACTCAAGTGACAACTCAAAATCCCGATCTGTAAGTCCTGAAACCCTTCTAATCACGATTAATTAAAGGTTTAAAACACACTTAATATATTGATTAATCAATTGCATTTTTGAAATCAGAGAAATATCACTCATCTAATCCAAAAAACCTCGAAGCTCAGAGTCCCGAAAGTATCAAGTGTTTAAGTGTGATTAACTTAACATCTAAACAAAGGTTAATGATATAAATTAGTCTTTCACAATTTATCTTTTTGGGAGTTTGCAAAGATATTTCATTCGAACTCCCAGTTTCGAATCACTGATATTTGACAGCACTTATTATAGATTAATGAAATATCTTATAGTGTAAGGCGTGTATCTCCAGATGTACTCTCCTCATTAAGGAAAATGAATTTATTGACCATAGAAAGCACAATCTAATTAAGGCAAGCTAAAGGAGAATAAAGGTTTCTAATTCAAATTTCTTTCTAACTTTCAGTAAATTAGAAATCTGTATCTAAGAAAGCTTACGCCTTATTTTCTGTAATGCTACTTGCTTCTTATCACATGTATCATGGAACCTAGGGAAACACAAAAAAAGAGTGATGACGCCGGTGAATGCTCAAATCCGAATTTGGATGTTATATCTGATACCACACCACATGCTGTAGATTTGGTCCGGTCATGGATGCAGATTTTTGAATGAGGTTAGGAATCACCAAGACGATTTTGGAAACGAAAGGACTGAAAATAAACTCAGATATATAGCAGAGGTCGAGCTCCATAAAATAGCTACACAGTTGAAGCTCATGCCATACAATGAAATGATAAACTGGGCTTTGATGAACACCGATGTGCAGACCAGGAGTATCAAAAACCATCAAAAGGTCATCGTCGGCTCATTTAGGCTAGAACATATTCAAGTAATGTATAAGCTATCCCCTATTTCTAAATATATTTATAATGTTGAATTTGTGGAAGAATTTTAAAGAAAGGAGTGTACAGATTTTGACCAAACATATCCAGATATAATCAAAGGATTGTGGGGAATTCCAACAAAATTTATAGCTGATACCCATGGCGTTTATGCCACAACATCGTTAAATGAATACATGGTTTATATAGAAATGATGTTATGTAGGCTATTTGGGAGGAAAAGCCCTACCCATTTCCCCACGGAATGGGTACCAATTATACACAAGGTAGACGAAGGTTACACTTTCAACCGTGGTAAGATTTTATCAGATAACCTAACCAAGGAGATTATAGAGTACCAAACGGAAAATTCAAAAGGACAGCCTGCGTCTTTTTATATTTCTGCATATATTATGGACACTATCTGTTATATGACCCCTTTCCCTTTGATGAATTGAAACTAGAATTCAACCTGTGCAAACCCCATCCATTTCTATCACTCTCAACTATGGGAAGAGAAAGAAAAAGATTTCTTTTACGAGATTTGTCACTATGTAGTGATACCTGTGCACCAAATATTGTATGGATACCCACCCCCTCAGATTTTAGAACAAATCATGGGAAACCTCAAAATAGTTGCAGATTGGTTTATCAAACATAATTTCTCTTATGTCAGAGTCTTCGGATGTTCAATTACCCCCCATGATCTCCCTAAATTTCTCCCGGACAGACTAGTGTGTAGAGAGGTGGCATACCAGATAATAACAAGAGGCATTGGTACATAGTTAAAAGTAGCTCAAAAGAAATTATGGCCAGTTTTTCTTGTATAGATTGGGAGGTTTTCATTACTTAATCTTGGCCATTCCGAAGTGGAAGCCGCATCATTAGAAGACATTAAGTTGGCATATCTTGAACTCAAAAATCATGACCCATACCAAGTTGTGGGAAATCATCTAGCTCATTTCAACATTAAAATGTATGAGCATGAAGCCTCCCCCTGTGATGACATATTCAAAGGAGCCAGAACATATGCGGAGATATTAGAGAGAGTCCAGGCATTACCCTATGACCTGCAGACCATCTTTCTTGCTTTCCAGAAGCACAGACGAAGTGGGTTGCCAAAAATACTACAATGGGAATCAATAACCCCTCCTCCAGAACAAGAAAAAACACCTCCAGGTTTCAAATCAAAATCTCAAGATAAAGGGACTACAGAGGAGAATCCAAAGAATCCTGAAGGGTCTTCACAAAGATCAGAAACTTCATGGATAGAACATCCAGTGTATGAAACAGGATTTAAGTCTGAGACACCTTTAAAGTTGAATCAAATCATTCCTCCTTTATCATCAACTATTCCTGTCGATACTACCAAAACAACAGAAGGAACACAATTCACAGAGTTAGGCAGTCTAATTACAGCCTTGACTCCTTTACAATTAAGTTTTGGGACTCCCCATCTTAGAGATATATATGTAAGTGATCTTGAACCAATCTCTATTGAAGAAATACCTTCCTCTAAATTCTTTTTTAGTAAGAAAAGGAAGGATGTAGTGAAACAAAAAATGCACTTGAAAGAAGGTGCAATGGTAAAAAAGCACATGATACTTGTGGATGGACAAAATCTAGAAGAGGAAGAATTTTCCATGGAAGTAGAAAGTGCTTTGGGGTATTTTCCTACGGCCAACGTATTCTCAGTCGATAATCTGAAATCAAGGTTGCAACAGAAAAATCAAATGATAGCCGAGTTGCAAACTCAAATAAAGAATACAGAGAAAAATATTAGAGATGAAATAAATAAAAGACTGGAATAGGCCAGAGCTGTTGACAAAAAAGAGATTCAACTGCTCAAGTCTAGTCTATATGAGATGTATAAGAATATGCAAGCCATTCAAGGACACGCCATTCAGTAAGAGGAATTAGCAAAGCAGTTGCAAGATAAATTGAGTTCTACTGAAAGCCAAGTGATAAATTTAACAATATTTCAAGCCCAGGCACTGGAAGTACACCAGAAGCTAGAGGCAGAACAACAAAGCATGTTTTCTAAAGTAGAGATCATTAAAAACCATTTTCGAGATGTAAGTCAATCATTGTAGAACATTCTTTTCAAAGACAAAGAGACTACATCAGGCCAGATCACTTTCCAAAAGGCAGTCATATTTTCGGCTAAAGAAGAGGTACCAGTAGCTCCTAAATTAACTGTCACTGAACAGATCAAGGTTGATATCATGATGAAGGTATGGGAGTCTAATATATCTGAAAGTAAGAAAATGGCCAAAGAGATAAAGGAATAATGTGAAGAGAATTTCGGCTTATTAGATAAAAAATTGCTAGACATTGGAAAGGGCGATTGCCCTGGACTACTAGGATAGATCAATGTTACAAGACATCAACTGAACCTAAAAGAGATTTTGAATGAAACTCAAATTGAAAATTCGCAATTAAAACAGGTTGATGTAACCCTAATGGATACATGGCTGGTGAAACCGAATTTACAATTGCAATCATTAAAGTTTGAAGATAAAAGGTTTGAAGAAAAGTTGTTGAAAATTTAGAGGAAGTTGTATTTGTTTGAAGAAAAGGATATGACACAGCCTTCCAGAAGCTTAGTACATTTTCTTGGCAAGTGCATTGAGTGTCTCATACCAAATGAAGGAGATACTTAAAATATATAACAAAGCAACATATGCATGCTCATTTTGTCGGAGTGACAAAGAGGTAAAAGGTAATCAAGAGAAACGGTTTAAGTTTGTATTCTGTAACCGTTAGCACCTAGGAGTTAGGAAAATACCAACCATTTAGGGTTGATGATTTTTGTATAAATATAATTTCAAAATACTAAAAGAGGGATTTTCTGGCCAATTGTAGCAGAGAGACTTCTCTTTTATAAGGATTAATGACGATTCAAAATGAAGATTCAATATTTTGTCAACCATGAGTTATGTACTCCTCTGTAATTTCATGTTCAACATCTTTTCTTATATACCTTTGATGAATGTTTAAACTACAATTTAGTACAACATCTACTGTGGTTATGCTTTATTTGGTTTTCTAATCGTTTGCAGATTTTCCTCTGTGTTTTCCATTAGCAGGCACAAGACCTATGGATTATTTAGATCACTATATTTTTATGCTTCATTAAAGTATTCTCATCTACTTTCTTCTTCTGTAACAAAGTGAGATTCCTCCATGATTGATGCCTCACGTTGTTTAAATAGCTTTATGTTTTCTTTCATCTCATTTATTATTTTCAATTTAACTCAGGAACGGGAAACTGCTTCTAAAATAGTTATATTATCAATTCAAATTTGGGAAATTCTCTCATATGATCTAAAATAGAAACAACAAACTTAAAAAAAAAAAAATAATAATAATAACAAATCTTTAAGCTTTCTTTTCGTTATGAGTGTTCCTGGCACAAGACAGCCTAACATAGAACCTGAACTCATAGATCATACTAGCATTGCGTTAACCCTTTTTAATACTATCCTTGAGACAACCACCACTCGGGTTGAACTTGAACGTTCATGGTCAGCCATTGAACAAGACATAAGCGCCCAAGAGCGATTGGAAGCTAGACAAAGACAACTCAGAAACCAACTATAGCTTCTTTACCAAAAGAACTGTTTTCCTTTTCTTATACCTAAACCCAGGAACTCAGGAACAACATATTTTTGGCACCATTGTCGGGGAATGAAGAAACGAAACTATTTTCCCTGGGAAGAATGACATTGAGATTTTCTTTATTTGATAGTGAAAAAGGATTGAAAAATTTATAAGGCTACTTTCATCTTTCACTTGGTGAATCCATGATTAATAAACTGGCTTTTAATTGAAAGAATACCAGGAAGAATCCATATGACAAACAGACTTCGCCTGTATCCGATCCAGAATTTTTTTTGAAATCAAGAAGATACCTTAACAAGACTGCTTCATCAACAAATAATATTTATCAACCTAAATTCACAGAGTCAAACATTAATGATCTACTTGAAAGGTCAAATACACCACTCTTTTTTGGAGAACTATCCACCAATCGAATTGAAACCCTAGAGCCTGGATTGGTCTTACCCAAATTTAAAACTGAGACTTTTTCAATTGTTCCTTTCACCAATTAATGTAAAAGATCTATCTCACTCCCCACCTCGATTGACATTTCTTCACTTCCTGAAGTTTAGTTTCCCATCTTTCATAAATCTGACGAATACAGTGTATACCTTGAATCGACTCCTGTTGATTCTCCTATATATTCACCCTATGAGTTCGAAGAAACTAGTCCACGATTTGCAAGTTCCTCTTTTTCAAGTTTCCTTTCCCTTGACGACCAATTTCCTGAAACCATATTGCCCTATTCAACCCCAAACGAAGGGTTACCATGCCCCTTTAAAAGTCTTCTTTATAATCTCCAAGTTTCACCCTCTAAATTATTAATGGCTATGACCGGAGGAGGTGGGATGGCAGGTGGTGTTGTAGGCGGTGTTGGAGGAGGAAGAGTAGGTGGTCAAGTACCAGTCCCTTGAATATTTGCCAAAGTAGCTACTAGGTATGATCCTTTAGTCCTCCCAGTTCCTCTCCATGACCTGCCTAAAAATTACATGAAACATCTGTCGAAATTCAAAGGACAAGGTGATTTAACTACAACATAAGACATCAATTTCTTTGATCAATTTGTTGACATCCTTGGTCTCGAACATGAGGATGTTTATTCGAGACTCCTAGTTCATACTTTTGAAGGATAGGTGAGAACCTGGTTCTGAGGTCTAGTAGCAGGATCAATAAGGCCTTATGATGAGTTTCAAAATGATTTTATTAGACAAAGGGGAGAAAGGAAAGATCATCTCTACTATCTAACCGAGTTTGGGGCTCTAAGAAAGAAAAATTCAGAATCAGTGCTCGAGTTTACCCAAAGGTTTAATAAATTGTTTAATAAAATTGCAGCTGAGGTTAAACCTTCCCAACCTGTAGCGAAAGTAACTTTTGTTGGGGATTTTGATCCTGATTTTTCTCTGTTGTTGAGAGAAAGGAGAACTGTAGATCTCACTAAAATGCAAGATGATGCTTTAGAAATTAAGTCAAATATGATGGCATCAGGTAAGTTAAAAAAAAAAATTGAAATAATAAATAAAGAAACTAGAAGGTACAGGGAACAAGGAGGACCCTTTGGATCCGGGAGATCTTCAAAAGACAAGATGGATGATATGGCGAAAATAATTAAAGAATTGTCGAATAAGATCTCAAGAATGGAATTGGATCAATCAAAAAATGATCATTTCCCTAGAAAGGATTTCAGAAGGAATCCTAACCCTCAAACAAAACAAATACAAATTAAGAATGAGGACCAAAAGATTCAATCCCCCTTTATAACTAAAAATCTTATAGGAGGGGAAGACATGCAAGATTTTGAGGAATTAGAAGAAGACATAGGTAATCTTGGTGATGACTGTCAACAACCTTATTTGACAAGACGAGATTGCAAAAAATCCTTAAATAAAGAATACAGAGTGGAGAATAAAAAGAACGACAAGATTACAGAAGATTCAACCTATCAAGGAATCGTTGATGACATAATGGCTGAACTGTTGGAAAATTTAGTAAACAGACAACGAATTCTTGTCATTGATGACAACAGTGGAGATGGCAGGATAAGAGATTCGAACTTAAAATCTCAGGAGGAACGCAGAGAGGGAGAACAGATCTGAGCCGTAGGATCTGAGAAGATAACTCGGCAGTCATCGGATCTGCAAGAGTCGCGCAGGGGTTAATTCCTACTGTGCAGAGGAGAAATCCTGGACAAATCATCGGGATATTGGAGAGAGAATCCTAGTTGTTGATCTGGGCAGGACACGCGTCAGTATTCTGGTGAGGCATCGGGATATTGGCCATCGGGAAATCAGGGATACCGATGACAAGTGAGTCGAGACATCGAAAGTCTCGAAATACTGGAGGAATAGGGACCATCCATCTGCAAGGACATGTGGAAAAGGATCGGGCGCCGTCAGATTTTTGCTCATCGGAGAATTGGGAATCGGATTTTCACGAGTCCTGTGTTCAATTACAACAGAAACCCTGAAATCGCGATGAAAGAAATCCCGACTAAACCTGAACTGTCAGATCAACATGTGATCTAGACTATCGATCCAACTCACGTCAGATAGGGACACGTGGCACAACCAGGTAATGACAGGTGTCAGGCAGATTCAAAATTTCAAGCACATGAAAGTCACAAATCAGAGTGACACGTGGAAATATCTAACACATGTCAAACCACGAGTGACGTCAGCAGAGTATCGGGAATCGAGGATCGAGACTTTGAAATGTTCAATTCACTTGACAACGAAAACTCCGAAATCGTGATATGAAATTTCGCGATTTGATCGCAGCCGTTAGAGCAAGAATGAGATATGGACCGTTGATTTCCTTCAAAGGAGGTCGGCATTTGGACAATCGAGAATCCCACGAGTGTATGCATTGAGGCATCACAAACCCCGTAGCCCCGACGGGTTAAGGTTGTGTTCACGGAGTGACGGTCACGTTGACCGGGAGCTAAGCTCAGGAGGGCTAGCGTATGAAAGTGATGAAACCCGATTTAAAAGGCAAGAATAATAAAGATTATCCAATGGTGCGGATAAATCTTGAATTGATCGGAGGGTTACTGTTCTTCCACATACATTTAACTCTTTCAGTTACAAATACGTTAGTGAAACAGACTCATGATTGCCAATTAGTTGTCAATCAATTGGCGTTTCGGTTGGCTGGACAGTTGTCATCATTTTTCCCAAGGAGTTGGGAAGTTTAAAGGTTGTGCCCATGTGTATAAAAGAAGATGAACCAGACTGTGTCGGGTTGGCTGTTCTGAATGGAAAAAGAATGAAAAAGTAAGAAAGGAGAAAGGAGAAGATGCTGAGCATGAAATTTAATGACAGGCAGAGCAGAAGAAGAGTTGAATGACAAAAGAATATGATGCAGAGCAGACCTGTTGAAGAAGAGAAGAATTGCAGAACAATTTGTTGAAGATCAGATACAGAGAAAGACTGGTAAGAATTATCTGTCTAGTTGTCTGTGTATTCATTATTTAATATTTGAGGGTGGTTGGGAGGTGCTCGGGAGGATTGTTGTCTTCAGAAATTCAAGTGGGGGATTGAACACAAGAAGTTGTAGCTTCCATCTGGTTGTAGCCAGAGAAATAAGGGTGGCAGGGTGGTGCTAGGGAGAACATGTGTTCTCTGTTATTCAGATTGGAGCCTATGTAACTGGAAGTTAGTGCTTCCATCCAGTTGGTGCTGGAACATTCAGGAAGTTGGTGCTTTCATCCAGTTGGTGCTGGAATACTCAGGGAGTTGGTGCTTCCTTCTAGTAGTTGCTAGAGAAACCAGAGAGTTGGAGCTCTCAAACAAGTTGCATCTTGTAAAACAGAGCTATCAGCCTCACATTGAGTTAGTGCTCAATTATAAATGATGTACAGAACTACAAAAGACTTCCTATCATTTCGAAGAAGAAGAGGTTTTCTCCCTTTATGGGTTTCCTCGTGAAAAACTGTCTCTGTGTGTACTTTATGTGTGACTGATGGTTTTTACTTTTACTGTACATATGGTTCATGTTGTTGATGATCACTTGAAGGAAGATTAATAATATTTTAAAAGGTATAAAATTGTTTAAGCTTATAACCAACTGATTCACGCCCCCCCCTCTCAGTTGTTTTAGTATTTTCAACAATTGGTATCAGAGCGGGTTCCTTTTATTTAAAGGTAGATCTGTAAGCTTAAACATGACAAGTCATGAAGGGACTTCAGCCT
>JZKD02S0678696.1:153470-201923 GCA_000966675.3 Picea glauca | reverse complement strand
AGATGACAGGGGGAGTCTGTTTTGCAACAAGATCAGAGGGAGAATATTTCTTCTTTGACATTGATGTCAAAGGGGGAGAAAAGATCTCTTTTGAATGCAGAGGAGAGTCAAGTCCAAATGGCTGAATGCAGAGGAGAGTTGGGTCTGAATGCAAGTGTTTCCATCAATGCCAAAGGGGGAGATTGTTGGCAAATTCAGTAAACAGACAGCGAATGCTTGTCATTGATGACAACAGAGGAGATGGCAGGATAAGAGATTCGAACGTAAAATCTCACGAGGAACACAGAGAGGGAGAACAGATCTGAGCCGTAGGATCTGAGAAGATAACCCAATAGCCGTCGGATCTGTAAGATTCGCACATGAGTTAAGTCCTACTGTGCAGAGGAGAAATCCTGGACAAGTCATCGGGATATTGGAGAGAGAATCCTAGCCGTTGATCTGGGCAGGACACGCGTCAACATTCTGGTGAGGCATCGGGATATTGGCCATCGGGAAATTGGGGATCCCAATGAAAAGTGAGCCGAGACATCAAAAGTCTCGAAATCCCAGAGGAATAGGGACCGTCCATCTGTAAGGACAGGTGGCAAAGGATCGGGCGCCGTCGGAGTTTTGCTCATCGGAGAATTGGGAATCAGAGTTTCACGAGTCCCGTGTTCAATTACAACAGAAACCCTGAAATCACGATGAAAGAAATCCCGACGGAACCTGAACCGTCAGATCAACATGTGATCTAGACTATCGATCCAACTCATGTCAGATAGGGACACGTGGCACAACCAGGTAATGACAGGTGTCAGGCAGATTCAAAACTTCAAGCACATGAAAGTCATGAATCAGAGTGACACGTGGCAATATCTAACACATGTCAAACCACGAGTGACGTCAGCAGAGTATCGGGAATTGGGGATCGGGACTTTGAAATGTTCAATTCACTTGACAACGAAAACTTCGAAATCGCGATATGCAATTTCACGATTTGATCGCAGCCATTAGAGCAAGAATGAGATCTGGACCGTTGATTTCCTTCAAAGGAGCGTCGGGATTTGGACGATCAGGAATCCCGCGGGTGTATGCATTGAGGCATCACAAACCCCGTAGCCCCGACGGGTTAAGGTTGTGGTCACGGAGTGACGGTCACGTTGACCGGGAGCTAAGCTCAGGAGGGCTAGCGTATGAAAGTGCTGAAACCCGATTTAAAAGGCAAGAATAATAAAGATTATCCAACGGTGTGGATAAATCTTGAATTGATCGGAGGGTTACTATTCTTCCACACACATTTAAATCTCTTAGTTACAAATCCATTAGTGAAACAGACTCATGATTTCCAATTAGTTGTCGATCAGTTGGCGTTTCGGTTGGCTGGACAGTTGTCATCATTTTTCCCAAGGAGTTGGGAAGTTGAAAGGTTGTGCCTGTGTGTATAAAAGAAGATGAACCAGACTGTGTCGGGTTGGCTGTTCTGAATGGAAAAAGAACAAAACAGTAAGAAAGGATAAAGGAGAAGATGCTGAGAATGAAATTTAATGACAGGTAGACCAGAAGAAGAGATGAATGACATAAGAATATGATGCAGAGCAGACCTGTTGAAGAAGAGAAGAATTGCAGAACAGTTTGTTGAAGATCAGATACAGAGAAAGACTGGTAAGATTTATCTGTGTAGTTGTCTGTGTATTCATTATTTAATATTTGAGGGTGGTTGGGAGGTTCTCGGGAGGACTGTTGTCCTCAGAAGTTCAAGTGGGGGCTTGAACACAAGAAGTTGTAGCTTCCATCTGGTTGTAGCCAGAGAAATAAGGGTGGCAGGGTGGTGCTAGGGAGAACGGGTGTTCTCTGTTATTCAGGTTAGAGCCTATGTAAATTCAAGTTGGTACTTCCATCCAGTTGGTGCTGGAACATTAAGGAAGTTGGTGCTTCTATCCAGTTGGTGCTGGAATACTCAGGGAGTTGGTGCTTCCTTCTAGTAGGTGCTAGAGAAACCAAAGAGTTGGAGTTCTCAAACAAGTTGCAGCTTGTAAAACAGAGGTAGCAGCCTCACATTGAGTTAGTGCTCAATTATAAGTGATGTACAGAACTGCAAAAGACTACCTATCATTTCGAAGAAGAAGAGGTTTTCTCCCTTTATGGGTTTCCTCGTGAAAAATTGTCTCTGTGTGTACTTTATGTGACTGATGGTTTTTACTTTTACTGTACATATGGTGCATGTTGTTGATGATCACTTGAAGGAAGATTAATAATATTTTAAAAGGTATAAAATTGTTTAAGCTTATAAACAATTGATTCACCCCCCCCCCCTCTCAGTTGTTTTAGTATTTTCAACATGAACTCCACCAGAAGTGCAATCTAAGGCCTAGAAATAGGAACATCACAACCACCCCAGCGAAGAAAATCCTGCCAAGGGGGGAAACAGACGAGGCAGTTCCAAACACTGTTGAAAAGTAGATGGTTAAAACCAAGACTGCTGACACACAACCTACCAAGGCAAAGCCAACATAAACAACGGTCATCAACACAAGGAAAACGAAGGATATTGTGGCTGAAACAAAAACCTCACAAAAAAATAAAACTGAAAAGAAAGGGATAAAATCCCAAACCACAGAATTTGATAAAACAACGGGAAATTTCAATCTAGAAAATGAAATTAATAAAATCAAAATCCATATACCTCTTGTCGAACTGGCAAAAAATCCAATATACAAAAAACAAATTGCCAAAATAATTAATTTTTCAGACAATGAAAGTCAGCCTGACGTGATAAATCTAGAACATGACAAGCCTAATATAATTTTTGGTCCACATTTCGAAGGTGCTAGAGATACCGTTGCCCCTTTCTATATCACACTAATTGTGCACGGTCACCTGCTCCATAATTTCATGTTGGATTTTGGAGACTCTAACAATGAAATTCCTAAAGCCATTATGGATAGACTTGGTCTCGAAATCACTCGGCCTTATGGATATCTCTATTCGTTTGATTCAAGAAAAGTTAAATGTATAGGTATGATAAAAGATTTAGTAATTAATCTTGCACAAATACCTATGAAAAGCGTTCTAATGGATGTGGTTGTTACTGATATACCCCCAAAGTATGGCATGCTATTATCTAGGTCGTGGGTTGCCAAACTTGGAGGATCCCTCCAACTCGACATGACATATGCCACGATCCTGACTTTTGGAGGATAGTTCACGCACATGTACAGAGAAACCAGGTTGGCATTTACGGTAAGTGACCCACTAAACCCAAATAACTACCCTATTTATATTGTTGATCATGATCTAGGGAATTGTATTATATCTATTGACGATGATAATGATGTATGTATAGAAGAAATCTGTACATAAAAGAAAAAGAAAAAAAATAAGAAAAAATAAATAAAGATGTATATAGTTTAGGAGTTTGGAAAATGTTTTTTGATGGCGCTTCATCTTGTGAAGGAGCAGGATTAGGAGTTGGAGTGCTTTTCGTGGAACCCGATGGCGAGTTCATTATATCTTTTTCTTATAGACTACAATGGGAAATTGATTATACTAACAATGTTTGTGAATATCAGGCTCTAGTCCTAGGATTATAAGCTGCCAGAAAATTAAAAATTAAAAACTTAGATGTCTACGTTGATGCTGAATTAATCATAAAAAAATCAATCGTCAATACCAGGCTAAGAACCGAGGTTGAGAGCTTATAGGAACTGTGCTTGGGATCTGATTGAGAACTTATTTTCATCAATTAATGTTCATTACATCCCTAGGATTGAAAATCAATGAGTAGATTCACTGACTAAAGCTGCCTCGACCTTCGCACCTCCAACGGTTTTCAAAATTAAATATCATATAGAGATGAGACATAGGCCCTCGATACCGAATAACATACAACATTGGCAGGTTTTTGAGGATGATGAAAGCTCAAGAAATTTTTAGAAACGGTAGATGAGTTTCCCGAAACACATGTCAACCAAGAAAACTAGAATGATCCTGTTTGGATCATGCAGGAAGGAGAAGATCCCCAAGAGTTTCAAGATAAGATTGCTAATCACCGTATTCTTATTTTGAAAAATAATCATATTCCCAAGGGCCTGAGTCCCTTAGAAAGGTTATTTAATCATTATGACATCCCTTTGAAGTCCACTTTATAGCCTCAACCAGAAGAGGTTGAAGATTGTGATATAGGTACCAAAGAAAATCCTAGGTTGGTAAAATTGTCTAAGTACCTTCCCCCTGAAATAAAAAATAAGTATGCTGAGTTTCTTAGACAATATAAAGATGTTTTTGCTTGGTCCTACTATGAATTGAGAATCTATGACACTACTATAATGGAACATAAAATCCCTCTGAAACAAGATGTTAAACCTTTTAGATAGAAACTCAGATAGATTAAACCTATATTACTGCTTGGGATAGAGAAAGAAGTCAATAAACTTCTGGACACCAATATTATTGTCCCATTGAGATACTCTGAGTGGGTAGCTAATTTAGTCCTAGTAAAGAAGAAAAATGGTGAAATCAGACTGTGTGTAGATTTTAGAAATCTGAACCGATCATCGCTTAAAGACAATTATCCATTTCCTAAGATGGATCACATTTTAGAGAAAGTAGTTGGAGCTAACATAATGTCTATGATTGATGTCTTTTCAGGCTACACTCAAATTGCAGTACATCATGATGACAAAGAAAAAACTGCGTTCAGTACCCCTTAGGGTACCTTTATGTATGACAAAATGCCTTTCGGTTTAATGAATGCAGGAGAAGCCTTCCAACGAGCTATGGATATCGCCTTTGTTGGAGAAAGATATAAGTTTGTTGTTATTTACCTTGATGCTCTAACTAGTTTTTCTAAATCTTATGCAAAACATCTAGTACACCTCAAGCAAACTTTCAAAAAATGTTGCAAATTTGGTTTGTCATTGAATCCCAAGAAATATCATTTCGCAATGCAAGAAGGTAAACTCTTGGGCCATATAGTGTCTAAGGACGGAATCAAGATTGACCCAAAAATAATAGAAGTAATAGATACTATAAATATTCCTAGAAATGTAAAAGAAATTCAGTCATTTTTAGGAAAAATAAATTCCTTGAGGAGATTTATCCCAAACTTTGTTGAAATCGTTAAACTGATTACATATATGCTCAATAAGGAAAGTGAGGTTAAGTGGACTACTGAAGCCAAAGCATCATTTCAACGCATCAAAAGGGTTATAAGTGAAGCACCAGTACTAGCGAGTCCTGATTATTTGAAAGAGTTTCTAATTTTTTCCTTCGCTTCTGAGCATACAATTGCAACCATACTATTACAGAAAAACGATGAGGGTTTTGAACAACCCATTGCATTTTTTAGTAAAATTCTCAGAGATGATGAGCTAAAATATGACATATTGGAAAAAAATTCCTATGCAATGGTGAAATCTCTTAAAGCTTTTAGAACTTACATACTGCATTCAAAGATCATTGCTTATGTGCCTACCAGTTCTGTTAAGGATATACTGGTTCAACCTGACAGTGATGGAAGGAGGGGCAGATGGTTATCCAAAATTCAGGAGTTTGACCTGGAAGTTAAACTAACTAATTTTATTAAAGGTCATGGTTTGGCTAAATTATTGGTTGAATCAAATTTGAAAGCACTTGGAATAAATCATCTGCAGGAGAACGAAGGATTTTTAGAGATAGATGAACTCGATGTCACTATGCCCACAACTGAAATTCTGCAAAATTCTCTTCTTCAGTTTGGTACCACGATATTGTTTCCTATTTACGGACCCTTCAGTGTCCCAGTGAACTAACCCCATCTAAATCTAGGTCATTGATGTTACACGCTGTAAAATATTGTATTATAGATGGTAAATTGTATTGGAAAGACCCCCTGGGTTTCCTATTGAGATGCTTAGTAGAAGCCAAAACAAAAAAGGTTATAGATGAATTCCATGAGGGAGTGTGTGGAGGACACCATGCTTGGCGATAAATGACTTATAAAATCCTAAGAGTTAGGTATTACTGGCCCAAATTATTCACTGATGTAAACACTAAAGTCCGAACTTGTAATCCTTGTCAGTTGTTTACATGCAAGCAGAAAGTCTCGGCATTACCTTTAGTGCCAGTTAAAATTGAAGCTCCATTTAAGCAATGGGGTCTTGATTTTATTAGAGAAATTCATCCACACTCAAGCGCTCAACACAATTGGATTCTAACCGCTACAGATTATTTCACCAAATGGGTGGAAGCTATTCCTACTCGAAATGCAACTAACTCAATAGTGATCAGTTTTTTGGAGGATAATATTCTATCAAGATTTGGTTATCCTCGAAAAATAGTGACTGATAATGCTCAGGCCTTCAAGTCCATGGCCATGATAAGATTTTGCCAAAAATATAATATTGTGCTAGGACACTCCACGTCCTATTATCCACAGGGAAATGGGTTAGCTGAGTCATCTAACAAAAGCCCGATCACTATAATTAAGAAAATACTGACCGAAAATAAGAAAGCATGGCATGTGAATTTAAATTATTCTTTGTGGGCTAACATGATAGGTACAAAACGGTCAATCAAAATGTATCCATTTTAGATGGTATATGATGTTGACGTCATTCTACCAATAAATCTAGCATTGCCAGCAATCAAACTCTGGAAAGACTCAAACAAAGAGCCAAATGAAATTACCAGGAGGATAAACCAATTGATTGAAGTTCAACAAAATAGGGCCGAAGAATATGAAAAACTATAGAAGTATCAAGATAATATGAAATCCTTATTCGACCAAAAGGCTAAAGACAGAGAATTCCTCCCTGGTGATTTGGTCCTAAAATGGGAAGCTAGGAAATAAGATGTTGGTAAACATGGTAAGTTTGATCATATTTGGTGCAGCCCGTACAAAATTACAGCCTCTGAGGGAAAGAATGTGTTTTTATTAGAAAACCTCGACGGAAAGATTCTTATTGTGCCTATCAATGGGTGGTACCTTAAGAATTTCATGCAATAATATGTTTCCAAACTCTCATTGTACATACCAGTTTGTTTTCATGTTTTGTTTATAGTTATATTTCTTTTGGTAAGTCTTTATTTCTTACTGTAAATATAAAAGGTCGTTTTAAAAAAAATAAATTAGAAAAATAAAAAATTATATACAAAATACGTAAAAATTGCAATAAGAAGGTTTCCAATCTACTAGAGTTCTTGATAGCTATTATGATTATCTTATTTTAGGTGATTTGCTGACGAGAAAAAAGACTAAAAACATTGAAAAGGTGACGTGCATGGATACTCACATTGAATGTCTCTCGAAAAAGGTAATAGAATGACAGTCTATTTGGCTATAAGTATAAAAATTATTGAGGTATGAATTTTCGTCTTAAAAAATCAGGTTAAAATATTCCAGGAGATGTAAACGAGTAAGACAGTAATCTCATGTTCACTAAATATTACAAAAAAAAATAAAAATGGATATATATACGAAAAATAAGCAATAAAAATAATTTAAGGCAAAGTTTCAAGAGTTGAGTAAGAAACTTGTTAAGATAAATTGTATCTGCAACATAATATTTGAAGCCCCTTGCTTTCCCCCTGATTGTGATCAATCTGTCTCTTCACCTGATCCTTGATATCTTCCCATAATCTTCTCAAGAGAATAAAGGTCTCACCTTAACTTTGGAAACTCACAAGCTAACCTTCGAAACGAGAAAAGGTAAAATTCCATAGTTCCTCTAACTTTAGTTGGAACGGAAGTATGTCTACGTTAATCCTAACTCTCTTAGTCATTATAACAGGATTAAGATGATTTATTTATCTCAAGGAAAGTCCCTGAAAAATATAATAAGAGTCCCCCTTGAGATTTTCCCTGAAGCCGGAAATGTTTGAAGGTCGGGAGAGGATTAGTCCAGAGCAATTTAAGTAACTTGACAGACCTTTGCTGTAAATCTTAAACATATATTTTCCCGAGTATACTGTATACCGGTTGATTTCCCCCACTTCAAATTTTGAAACAAGACAAATGGTGAAAGGAAATTCATTTAAATGATTGCCCCCATCTAGTCTAAAGAGATGAAGAAAAGAAATTCATAACATGATTTCCCTCATCTCAACATTTAAATGTTAAAATATCAATGGAAGTGGTGAAAGGAAATTCAATGTGGGAAATCTGATAACTTCACCAGGGTACTGAACAAGCTCGTTGGTAGTGAAGCAATGTCCACATATCTGATCGATTGTTATACATGAATTACAAAATGCTCTGGTAACTATTCCTCTTTCTAGCTGGATCTACATTCTAATCTTATGGGATTCCCTAACTTGAAACATTGGAAATACTTTACCTTGATGTGAATAAAGTCAAATAAAACCTGGTAGAATGATTAAGGTTGTTTTGATTACCTTATACAAATCTGACGTTAGTCTTAGGAAAGGAAATCTATTACAAGACTAACTTGATATCAATGAATGCTTTTAGTTTTGTAGAGTTTTTCAAAGTCAAGGATGAAATCTTAAAGTCCTGTTTGTTTTTCCCTAGAGTGTGTTTCATAGCACTGCAATAATGAATCCATTCACCCAATGAAGGAACTCAGTCTACATGTTCTTCTCATCCCACAAGGAGACAAGATCCCTAGATTGAGACTATGTTGAAACAAACTTTATATTTTCCTAAAAAGAATCTTACATTAAAATGAAATTTTGTTTTTATTTTAATAAAAAGAGAACAAAATGAAATTGGATACTCACCATCGAAAAAAGAGTCATCCGATCAATCCAACGGTCTAAATTTCATAAAATATTATGGAGCCACCCTTGGTTTTAAAGGAAATTCAAATGTTAAAAGATCCTTAAGTTTCAGGTTTTGGGGTTCTGCGATCTATGCAGTTCGATATTTAATGACAACCCCAAAGTCCCAATACCGAAGTCATGAGGAATATTTTTAAATAAAGTTAAACCAAGTTAAGAAGAATAATTAAAAACATTTTAATGGTAATTTATGATTTTCGCATTTTTACTTTTTGGGAATCTCAACTCAAGCGACAACTCAAAATCCTAATCTGTAAGTCCCGGAAACCCTTCTAATCGCGATTAATTAAAGGTTTAAAACACACTTAATATATTGATTAATCAGTTGCATTTTTGAAATAGGAGAAATATCACTCATCTCATCCAAAAAAACCCAAAGCTCGGAGTCCTGAAAGTATTAAGTGTTTAAGTGTGATTAAATTAACATCTAAACAAAGGTTAATGATGTAAATTAGTCTTTCACAATTTCTCTTTTCGGGAGTTTGCAAAGACATTTCATTCGAACTCCCAGTTTCGAATCCCCGATATTTGGCAACACTTATTATAGATTATTGAAATATCTTATAGTGTAAGACGTGTATCTCCAGACGTACTCTCCTCATTAAGTTAAATGAATTTATCGACCGTAGAAAGAACAGCCTAATTAAGGCAGGCTAAAGGCGAATAAAGGTTTCTAATTCAATTTTCTTTCTCACTTTCAGTAAATTAGAAATCTGTATCTGAGAAAGATTACGCCTTATTTTCTGTAATAGCTACTCGCTTCTTATCATAGGTATCATGGCACCCAGGAAAACAAAGGAAAAGAGTGATGACGCTGGTGAAAGATCAAATCCGAATTAGGATGTTATATCCGATACCACAACACATGTTGTAGATTCGATCCGGTCATGGATGCAAATTTTTTAAATCTTAGAGCATGAGGTTAGGAATTGCCCAGGTGATTTTGGAAATGAAAGGACTGAAAATAAACTCAGAGATATAGCAGAGGTCGAGCTCCATAAAATAGCTACACGGTCGAAGCTCATGCCATAAAATGACATGATAAACTGGGCTTTGATGAACACCGATGTGCAGACTAGGAGTATCACGAACCATCAAAAGGTTGTCGTCGACTCGTTCAGTCCAGAACATATTCAAGTAATGTATAAGATATCCCATGTTTCTAAATATATTTATAATGTCAAATTCGTTGAAGAATTTCAAAGAAAGGAGTGTACAAAATTTGACCAAACATATACAGATATAATCAAAGGATGGTGCGGAATTCCAACAAAATTTAGAGCTGATATCGATGGCATTTATGCCAAAACATTGTTAAATGAATACATGGTTTATATAGTAATGATTTTATGTAGACTATTTGGGAGGAAAATCCCTACCCATTTCCCCGCAGAATGGGTACCAATTATACACGAGGTAGCCGAAGGTTACACTTTCAATTGGGGTAAGATTTTATTAGATAACCTAACCAAGGAGATTACAGACTACCAAACAAAAAATTCAAAAGGAAAACCTATGTATTTTTATACGTCTGCATATATTATGGACATTATATGTTATATGACCCCTTTCCCTTTGATGAATTGGAACTGGAATTCAACCTGTGCAGAGCCCATCCATTTCTATCACTCTAAACTATGGGAAGAGAAAGAAAAATATTTCTTTTAAGAGATCTGTCACTATGTAGTGATACCTGTGCACCAAATATTGTATGGATACCCACCCCCTTGGATTTCAGAGAAAATCATGGGAAACCTCAAAACAATTGCAGATTGGTTTATCGAAGAGAATTTATCTTATGTCAGAGTCTTCAGATGTTCAATTCTCCCCCATGATATCCCTAAATTTCTCCTTTACAGACTGGTTTGCAGAGAAGTGGCATACCAGATAATAATAGGAGGCATTGGTACAGAGTTAAAAGCAACTCAGAAGAAATTTTGGCCAGTTTTTCCTGTACAGATTGGGAGGTTTTCATTTCTTAATCTTGGCCATTCCAAAGTGGAAGCCAAAACATTAGAAGAAATTAAGATGGTAGATATTGAACTCAGAAAGCATGACCCATAACAAACTGTGGGAAATCATCTATCTCATTGCAACATGAAAATGTATGAGCATGAAGACTCCCCATGTGATGACATATTCCAATGAGACAGAGCGTATGAGGAGATATTAGAGAGATTCCAAGTGTTACCCCCTGAAATGCATACTAGATTTATTTCTTTCCAGAAGCACAGATGAAGTGGGTTTCAAAAAATACTACAAGGGGAATCAATAACCCCTCCTTCAGAAAAAGAAAAAATATCTTCAGGTTTCGAATCAAAATATCAAGATAAAGGGACTACATAGGAGAACCTAAAGAATCCTAAAGGGTCTTCACAAAGATCAGAAACTTCACGGACAGAACATCCAGAGTTTGAAACATGATTTAAGTATGAGACACCTTTAAAGTTGAATGAAATGATTCCTCCTTTATCACCAACTATTCCCGCCGATACTCCCAAAACAACAGAAGGAACACAATTCACAGAGTTAGGCAGTCTAATTACAGTCTTGACTCCTTTATAGTCAAGTTTTGGGACTCCCCATCTCATAGATATATATGTAAGTGATCTTGACCCAATCTATATTGAAGAAATACCTTCCTCTGACTTCTTTTTTAGTAAGAAAAGGAAGGTTGTAGTGAAACAAGAAATGCACTTGAAAGAAGGTGCAATGGTAAAAAAAGCACATGATACTTGTGGATGGACAAAATCTAGAAGAGGAATACTTTGCCACGGAAGTAGCAGGCTCTTTGGGGGATTGTTCTATGGCCAACTTATTCTCAGTTGATAATATGAAATCAAGGCTGCAACAAAAAAATCAAATGATAGCCTAGTTGCAAAGTCAAATAAATAATACAACGAAAAATATTAGAGCTGAAATAAATAAAAGACTGGAACATGCCAAAGATGTTGAAAAACAAGAGATTCAACAACTCAAGTCTAGTTTAGATGAGATGTATAAAAAGTTGCAAGACAGTCAAGGACAAGTCATTCAGAAAGAGGAATTAGTAAAGCAGTTGCAAGATAGATTGAGTTCTACTGAAAGCCAGGTGATAAATTTAACAATATTTCAAGCCCAGGCACTGGAAGTACACCAGAAGCTAGAGGCAGAACAACAAAGCCTATTTTATAATGTAGATATCATTCAAAACCATTTTCGGGACGTAATTCAATCATTGGAGAACATTTTTTTCAAAGAAAAAGAGGCTACAACAGGCCGGATCACTTTCCAAAAGGAAGTCATATTTTCGGCTAAAGAAGAGGTACCAGTAGCTCCTAAATTAACTGTCACTAAACATATCAAGGGTGATATCATGTTGAAGGTATGGGAGGCTAATTTATCTGAAAGTAAGAAAATGGCCAAAGAGATAAAGGAAGAATCTTAAGAGACTTTCGGCTTATTAGATAAAAAAATTGCTATACATTGGAAAGGGTGATTGCCCTGGACTACTAGGACAGATCAATGTTACAAGACATCAACTGAATCTAAAAGAGGGTTTGAATGAAACTCAAATTGAAATTTCGCAATTAAAACAAGTTGATGTCACCCTAATGGATACATGGCTAGTGAAACCGAATTTACAATTGCAATAAGTAAAGTTTGAAGATAAAAGGTTTGAAGAAAAGTTGCCAAAAATTCAGAGGAAGTTGTATTTGTTTGAAGCAAAGGATATGACATAGCCTTCCAGAAGCTTGGTACATTTTCTTGGAAGTTGCGTTGAGTGTATCAGACCAAATGAAGGAGATACTTCAAAGAGATAACAAAGCAACATATGAATGCTCATTTTGTCGGAGTGACAGAGAGGTAAAAGGTAATCAAGCGAAACAATTTAAGTTTGTATTCTGTAATCGTTAGCACATGGGAGTTAGGAAAATACCAACTGTTTAGTGTTGATGATTTTTGTATAAATATAATTTCAAAAGAATAAAAGAGGGATTTTTTGGTTGATTCTAGCAGAGAGACTTCTCTTTTATAAGGATTAATGACGATGCAAAATGAAGATTCCATATTCTGTCAACCCTGAGTTATGTACTCCTCTGTAATTTCATGTTCAACATCATTTTTTATATACCTTTGATCAATGTTTAAACTAAAATTTAGTACAACATCTACTATGGTTATGCTTTATTTGGTTGTCTAATCGTTTGCAGATTTTCCTCTGTATTTTCCATTAGCAGGCACAAGACATGTGGATTATTTAGATCACTATATTTTTATGCTTCATTAAAGTATTCTCATCTACTTTCTTCTTCTGTAACAAAGTCAGATTCCTCCATTATTGATGCCTCGCGTTGTTTAAACAACTTTATGTTTTCTTTCATCTCATTTATTATTTTCAATTTAACTCAGGAACGAGAAACTGCTTCTAAAATAGTTATATTATTAATTCAAATTTTGGAACTTATCTCATATGATCTAAAATAGAAACAACAAACTTTAACAAAAATAAAAATAATAATAACAAATCTTTAAGCTTTATTTTCCTCATGACTGTTCCTGACACAAGACAACCTAACATAGAACTTGAACTCATAGATCATACTAGCATTGTGTTAACCCTTTTTAATACTATCCTTGAGACAACCACCACTCGTGTTGAACTTGAACATTCATGGTCAGCCATTGAACATGACATAAGTGCCTAGGAGCGATTGGAAGCTAGACAAAGACAAATCAGAAACCAACTATAGCTTCTTTACCCAAAGAACTGTTTTCCTTTTCTTATACCTAAACCCTCTTTATTTTCGGATGCCTTGACAATATACTTTAAAGCCTTAAAGTATAAAATCAGAAGCAATAATCATCACATCACGACTTGGGTTTTCTTCATTACATTATACATTGCAATGTAGGGATATGTTCCTCACATTGCAACGTCAGGTTATGTTCATGATATTGCAATATCATGTTATGTTCATCTCATTGTGACATTGAGATTTGTATGTCACATAGTGAAGTTGGGCTCTATAAATCAGATTGTGACATTGGGTTTTGTATGTCGCATTACGCCATTGGGTTTTATATGTATAATAAATACATGGGGCATGTTTGACAGATTAGGGTTATAACATTCCAACATTGGAATTTTTTCATTACATTACAATGTCGGTTTATGTTCATCACATTGCGACATTGGGATATGTATGCCACTTTTACTTAAATGCATCAGTTATGTTCATCACCATTGAAATGTCGGGTTATGTTCATGTCATTGCGACATTGGGCTATGTTTATCACATTGCGACGTACAAATTTGTAGTCACATTGCGACGTCATGTTTTGTATGTCACATTACGATATTGGGTTTTGTAACCTAGATTGTGACATCAAGGTATGTTCGTCGTATTTCAATGGTGGGAAATTTTCTTTCTTATCAAACTGCTCCTTAAGAATATTCAATTCCAATTTGAGAATAGATCTTTCTTGACCACCGAAGTCTATTACATCCTTAGGTTGTGGGTGAAAGTTTATGTTTGAATTCAACATCGAGATATGTTTTTCACATTGTGATTTCAGGTTATGTTCATCACATTACGACGTCGAGTTTCATCACACTGCAACATCGGGTTATGTTTCTCATAATGCAATGTTGACACATTGTGAAATAGAAGTTTTGGCCAAGTTTTTTGAAAAAAATCTAATGAAGTTTTTCGTTTGTCATAAAGATAGGAATTTTGAATTGATGCAATGTATTGCATGGAAGGAAACTTCCCTATGATTTGATGCAAATTAAAAATTTATCATAGTTAATGCCGATGTGGTAAATTAAATATTTCTCATAGTTTAATATATTTGTTTGAAATATTTTGTCAAATTCACTTGCATATCAAGTATCAATGTTTATATATTTCTCTCAAACATGACAATATATGCAATGATGATTATCTTTTCCTTGAAGATTTACCTAACTTGAAATTTATCATAGTTTATTGGATGAGAGGTAAATTACATTTTTATCATAGTTTAGGATATTTGTATGAAATATTTTGTTCAAGTCACTTGCATATCAAGTACCCATGTTTATACATTTTTCTCAAACAGGACTATATATATGCAAATATGAAGTTCTCACGTTTATATATTTTGCTTGAACATAAAAATATATAAAATGATGTTTATTGTTGCTATTGAGATTTACATTCACTATTTCCTCAACAATTATATTTATTGTTTCATCAATATCAACTAAAAGAGTTTTTTTTAAGTGTACTTATTCCTTAAGAAAAGTCACTTACATTATACTAATTAATAATATTAATATTTAATATTTATTAAGTATCTATATTTTTAATTATCTATAATTAATAACTAATAATCGTTATTTTTTTTTTCAATATCAAAGCAATTATTTAAGGTTTAATTAGTTTGTATTTAGATATATTAAAAGTTTATCGATAAAATATTTGAATTATTTTATTTTAAGTCTTTTAAAATTGTCATAAAAGCATTAGTGTCAAATTTAACTAGTTTCTCACAATCATACTATTTTAACTATTCAGTTAAATTTATTGAATTGTAAATATTAAATAAACTTATTAAATTTGAGAATGTAAGTTTTCACAGTTAGACAAAATGTTGAGAATATATCTAGATAAACACTTTGTACCTAGTTTTGAAAAGTCCAATGTTTCCAGTGGACAGTCCACCTATCATGAGTGACAACAAAAATCATATGTAAGAAAAGAGTTCCTACGTATGTAGGAAAAGAGTGTCAAGGTATGTAGGTAGGTAAATACATACCTTCACACTCTTTTCCTACATATGAGCCTTTTGTTGTCTCTTATGATGGGTGGAGTGTCCACTCAAAATGTAGGCAGTTTCAAAACCAGGTACTCAGTGTTTATCCATAAATATTCTCAATGTTATTAAAATTTAAATATAAATTATTATTTTTTTATTAATTTTTTTATTTTCTAATTTTAAAACTTTATTAATTTATTAAAATTTATTAATTATTAAACTTTATAATTTTGTTGAATTTGATCAATTTTATTAATTATAGAACTTTAACAATTTATTCAATAGCGAATTCTTAATAAATGAATGTTCAATTATATTTTAATATAGATTGAAGTAAAACTACGTTAAAATAAAATATAATGTTAAATTAAATATTTTGATAAAATTTAATATAATTTTTTTGTGCACATTTAATAAATCTTAATGAATTTAAATATTTTTAATTACATTGCATATATTTTAAGAATAAACTATATCAAAACTTAATATTAAGAATAAACTATTCATCACACCAATATAATATTGATCATATTCAAACTGTATTAAACACATGATAATATAAAATTGATTATAATAGAAAATTCGCATTTAATGTTTATAATTGAAAATATAATAAAAAATAACAACATATTGTCCAAAATATTATGATATATTTTAAAAAATATCGTGCATATTTTAGAAATTGAATTGTGAAACACGTGATAATATAAAAATGATTATAATAGAAAATTTGCATTTAATGTTTATAATTAAAAATATAATAAAAAATAACATATCGTCCAAAATATTATGATATATTTTAAAACATATCGTGCATATTTTTGAAACAACATAGGCTAAGGCTTCTATGAAATGGAGCTTGATGGGACGTCTCCAACACTGGGACCCCATCCCATAGAACATCACGGTCGACTGTCAACCCATGCCAAGCCACCCATCCAATGCCCTCTATTCTCCATCCTCTTAGGGCCCTTTCATTCTTGTTGCTCCAGCTGGCTACAGGTGGATGTCCTCTCGAGAATTCAATGTAGGGTGGCATCCCCTACAAGCCTCCTTCTCCTCCCACACCCCTCCTCCTCCTCCTCCTCGTTGGTTTCTTTTTTATTCTCAGCATTGACCGCATTGCCCACTTTGTTCTTGCTGCTCCTGCTCTCGCCCAAATCAAATAAAGGATTCAATTGGGTGCTTCTGCTTCTCAGTGGTTTAGGTAGCCTTTTCAATTTCCTTTTGTTTTCTCTCATGATATTCTACTGTGCAATGGATGCATGGTTTTCCTCGCTGATTGAAATGAGCAGGTGATGGTACGTCGTAAGTTTGGTTCTTTTCCTTATCGATTATGAAAATTTTTAGATTGAATGTGTATATCAACACTTGCAGTGAGTAGAGTTGAAGGCCCTATACGTATACAATGCCCATAATGTGTATATCATATCTACTCACTACAAGTGTTGATATACACAGTTGATCTAAAATGTTTCCTATTCAATAAGGAAAATGACCAAACTTATGGCGTACCATCGCCTCCTCATTTCAATCAACGATGAGAAACATGCATCCATTGCATGAGTAGAATATCATGAGAGAAAACAAAAGGAATTTGAAAAGGCTACATGAACCACTGAGAAGCAGAGCACCCAATTGAATCCTTTAATTCACTAGGGCGAGAGCGGGAGCAGGAGCAGGCATAGAGCAGACAATGCGGGAAATGATGAGAATTAAAATGAAACTGGGGAGGAGGAGGAGGAGGGGCACGGGAGGAGAAGGAGGTTTGAAGGGGACACCACCCTGCATTGAATTCTCGAGGGGACCTCCACCTGCAGCCAGCTAGAGAAATGGGAATGGAAGGGCCCAAGGAGGACGGAGAACATAGGGCATTATACAGGGGGCTTGGCATGGGTTGACGACTGACCACGACATTCTATAGGATGGGGTCCTGGTGCTGGAGACGTCCCATCGGGATCCATTTCGTTGAAGCCTTAGCCTATGCCTTTAGAAACTGAAACGTAGAATGTGAAAAAGGGTTTTAGAAACTCCGTGATCACACTTTTTATTAAAAAATTAATATTTTTCCATATTTTATGAAATTGATTTACTACTCAAATTCAATGACACGTAACAATGACTATTTCTTTTTGATATGCAACTCTTTTCATATCCACATTTTTTTTTTGTTGAAAAGTGCATATTTTGTAAAAGTGGGATCTCTTGTGAACTTTGCGTTGAACAACAAACCAAAAACAAATCAATTTAGGGAATAATTTTATTCGTACTCTTCCACGATTAAGATAATTTTTAATATCTAATTTAAAAAAAAAATATTCTAACATTGAAACATTTAAATTTTTAAACATGAAAACCTTTTTAAACATTTAAATTTTTTAAACATTCAAACATTTAAACTTCGAATAAAACATAATAGACTTAATATTAGGATACTCAATAAATTCGATAGATTTAGGGTTCACAATGAATTATGGGGTAACTTGCAAAGAGGTGGAAACACGAGGAGGAAGCTAACCCGTCCATCCACTATTAGGACCAAACTCAACACGTGATATCATTCTAGGGATAATTTATACATGTGATAACTTTTATGATCTTATAAACAATTTTTATGTTGGTTTTTTGAATGGCCTCTTGGATTGTTTTGTGAATGAACGTACCAAGTTTAGTAGGAAAAATATGGAGGCATAAGGAACCCAATGTCTCTGAGGGAAGGCAAGAATGAAGAACACTTCTACACTTTTCTATTAACCTTAATTCAAAGGAGTGGACAGGAGGTTAATGCATAAGAATAAAAAAAATAATGAAATGGAGGAAATGATATACATGGTGCAGTGTAAACATATGCAAATATGAACGGTAATAAAAGAACATTAATTCCAAATAAAAATAACATTTAAACAATTATTTTGTGCATACTTGAATGGAACGTCAACGTCTTTATTTTTTCAAATAGTAATGCAACTCTCCTATCTTTATCAATGCATACACATCCTCTCTTAATTAACGTCCTCTCTCGGTCAATGTGTATCTCCTCTCCTCGCCTTACGGGTTGGTTTCATTGTGCAACATATTTCACATTTGATTGAAGTTGTATTTTATTCACTAACACTATTGTTTCAGGTCCTTTAAATCTCCCCACCACTTGTTTGTCCTATTTTTTCCCACTCTTGTGGGTGTCCGTGTCAATTCCTAAAATTATTGCCACCACTCGTATGTTCTAGTTTCATCCAATTAAGTTTGAGTACCTGACATGTGGTTACGTTTGAGGACCTAGCATGGCGAGGAGTGGAAAATTTTGTTTTTAACTTTTAATATTTACTCAATCTATGAAATAATTAGGACCTCTTGTGTGGTTACGTTTGAGGACTTGGTAGGGTGAGGAGTGGAAAAAAATATCTTTAACTTTTAACATTTACTTCAGGTATGAAATAATTAGGATTTGAAGGACCTTGCATGGCAAGGCAAGGAATGGAAACAAATAGCGTTAACTTAAAAGATTTACTTAAGATATGAAATAATTATTGTCACTTGTGGTAATGTTAAAGGAAGACATGGAGAAGAGTGGACGAAAATAACACATATAAGTGGTGGGTAGATTTTTAAGGACCTGAACACAAAAAAGAGTGGGAAAAAATAGGACATACAAGTGGTGGGGAGATTTAGAAGACATGAAATGGTAGTTTTAGTAAATAAAATACAATTGCATTCAAATGTGAAAGTTGTTGCACAACAAAACCATCCCATCACGAGAGGAGAGTTGCATTGGTTAGGAGAGGACATTGATCAAAAGAGGATGTGTATGCATTGATCAGCAAACTAGAGATGCATTATTTCTTGCAATATTGCAGACATTCCATTTTGGTAAACATAAAAGAATTATTTATATGATTAAATGTGTTTTTATTTGGAATTAATATGATTTTGTCACCCCACATCTATGCATATATTTACACTCTACCGTATATATCATTTCCTCCATTTCATTATTTTTTTTATGTTTATGCATTAACCCTCCTCTCCTCCCCTTAGAGGTAAAGCTAATGAGTACATGCAGAAGTTTTGTTGATTCCTACCTTCCCTCATGGAATATGGGTTCCTGATGCCTCCACCTGTTGCTTGCTAAACTTGTTATGTCCCTATACAAAACAATCCAAGAGTTCATTCATAAAACCAAGATATAAATTATTTATAAGAGCATAAATGTTATCAAATGTATATCTCATACTTGGAATGATATCACGTGTTGGGGTTGGGCCTAATATGGATGGACAGGTTGGGTTCCTATCATCTCCACCTATTCATGCATTAACCCGTAATTCATTACAAACCCTAAATATGTCAAATTTATTGGGAAGCTTAATCCATTAAGTCTTTAATGTTATATTAAAAGTTTAAATGTTTGAAATAATATGTATACTTACATAAAACCCATACTAATTAATTAGTGTAATGTGAGTGAATTCTCTGAAAGAATAAGTAGACTTACCAAAAAATATTTTAATTGACATGAAACAATAAATATAATGATTGAGGAAATAGAGAATGTAAATCTTCATAGAAGCAATAAGCATCATCATTGCATATATAGTCATGCTTGAGTGAAATTTATAAACATGACTATTTGATATGAAAGTGACTTTGAAAAAATATTTCATATAAATATCTATAAATATATTAAAATATAATAAAGATATAATTTACCTTTGATCCAATAAATTATAATAAAGTTTCGATCTATGTAAATCTTCATAGAAGAAACAAACATAATTGTATATAGAGTCATGTTTGAGCGAAATATATAAACGTGGGTACTTCATATGAAAGTGACTTTGACAAAATATTTCATATAAATGTCTTAAACTATGATAAAGATTTACTTTACCACAACCACATTAACTATGATAAATTTTTAATTTACATCACATTGTAGGGAAGTTTCCTTCAATGCAATACATTTCATCAATTCAAAATTCATATCCTTGTGACAAAGAAAAAAAATCATTAGATTTTTTTTCAAAAAACTTGGCCAAAATATCCATTTCACAATGTGTCAACGTTGCAGTATGAAGAACATAAAACACTGTTATAATGTGATGAAACTCAATGTTACAATGTGATGAACATAACCTGAAATCACAATGTGATGAACATATCCCCACATTTCATTCGAACATAACCTTTCACCAACACATTGTGATGCAATCCAACATAACTTGACATCATAATGTGATGAACATATCCAGCCATCGAAATCTGACAAACGTACCCCGACGTCGTAATCCGTGTTACCAAACCTAATGGAATAATGTGACATACAAAACCAACCATTGTAATGTGACCTACAAATCTATATGTTGCAATGTGACAAACATAGACCAATTTCGCATTGACATGCTCATAACCTGACATTGCAATGGTGATTAACAATACTGACATGTTTAAGTAAAAGTGACAGACATATCTCTACGTCACAATGTGATGAAGATAAATTGATGTCATAATGTAATGAACGGAATCCAATGTCGCAACATATCCCAACTTATTTATCTAACGTACAAAACCCAATAGCGTAATGTGACGTACAAAAGCCAATGTCATAATGTAACTTACAAAACCCAACTTCACAATTTGACATAAAAGCCTTAGTGTCATAATGAAATGAACATAACTTGACATTACAATGTCATGAACATAACCCATCGTTGCAATGTGAAAAACATATCCCAACATTGCAATGTGGCGATCATAACCCTCTATCATATGACATACAAAACCCGATGTTGTAATGTGACCTAAAAATCCATACGTCACAACGTGACAACCATAGCCCAATATTGCGATGACATGAATATAACCCGACATTATAATGGTGATAAACATAACTGACATGTTTAAGTAAAAGTGACAGACATATCCCAACATCAAAATGTGATGAAAATAACCCAACATCTTATTGTAATGAACAAATTCCATTGTGTCAGTGCCATAACCCTAATATGTCAAACATACCCCAATGTATTTATCTAATGAAGAAAACCCAATGGCGTAATGTGACGTACAAAACCTAATGTCACAATGTGACTTACAAAACATAACTTCACAATGTAACATAAAAAACCCAATTTCATAATGAGATGATCATAACCTAAGATTCCAATGTCACGAACATGACCCGACGTTGCAATGTGACAAACATATCTCAATGTCACAATATAACGATCATAACCCTCTGTCATAATGAAGAAAACCCAACATCATAATGTGATGACCATAGATCGACATCATAATGTGATGAATGAAACCTAATGTTTCATTGTGATGACCATAACCCAACATCACAATGTGACGAATATAAGTCGATGTCACTATGTTTTGAACAAAACCCAGCATTGCAATGTCACTAACATAACCTAACGTCATAATATGGAAAACATGTCTTGACATCAAAGACAAATATAACCCTTCACCAACGTCACATTGTGATGCAATAAAACCATAGTTGACAATAGAAAACCATATTCAAATATGTCCAAACATATGTTGATTATTTGGGTTGGTTGTCATTGATGTCAACCCTTGAAGAAAGTCCGATAGCAAATTCCGGTAGCACAAAGGTTTGGGTAATGAACCCAAGTTTTTTTGATGAATAATGGTATGAGTTTTGATATATTTTTAGGTAAGACTATTCCATATGGATATTACATGTCATTCCATTTCCAGTGGTATGTGGAACATCACATAACTCCTCACGGTTAGAGATTTATGGCCATGTGAAGTTGGAGAAAGGTTTGGGTAATGGACCCAAGTTTGTTTGATGGATAATGGTATAAGTTTTGATATATTTGTAGGAAATAATATTCTATATGGATAGTACATGTCATTCCATTTCTGGTGGTATGTGGAATGTCAAATAACTCCTCATGGTTAGAGAGTTATGGCCATGTGAAGTTGGAGAACCCTCATGAGTCATCTAGAAGCCTCAAAAGGTCAAAGTAGTCAAAGTAGTTTAACAGATTTTAGAATGTAAATAATAAAGTGAAGTGATGAGTGTACTATAAGTCAAAGTGAACACAAAATAAATTATTTAAGAAATAAAGTTAATGGAGAAATTACGAAGTTCCAAGTGGGTTAACCCTAACATAACGAAAGTGGGTTAAGATGGTTAAAAGGTAACCCCTTGAGGAAGCTACATGAAAGTATAAATAAGGGACAATGCTCTCTCATTTTAATCACAATTGAGAATATTTAATATCTACAAGTGACTGAGGTAACTAAACAAAGGATATCTAATCCTAATTTCAGAGGAAAGGTGAAGTAAAGAAGGCTGAAATTCAAGGGAGGATAAATTCTTTTGATGATGCTTTCTAAGGTATGTTATTTACAAGTCATCTCACCATTTTTGCAATAAATTTTTTCTAGAATGATTCATACCATGAAATTGGGAGGCCATTTAGGAAACATATCCAAGTAGATGTGGTACCAATTTCATCTTGTGGGTTGTTGAATTTTTGGAGTTACACTCCGTGGAAAATAGGGTTTGTGGCTAGTCTTGAAACTAGTCTAAAACATGTGTTTCAGGTAAAACGTCATAACTTCTTCATAACAGATCCACATTTAGTAAGAAAAAATGTTATTGTTAGAGTATATTCTATAGTATTATATGTAAAATTTCCATATCCATACAACAAATATTCCGTTTGGGGAACGCTCTACAATTTCGCTCTCTAGAATAAGCCAGAATTCAACAAGGTATGTCATTTTCTCTATAACTTCTTTTCTGAGAGGTTCCAAGTAGTGAAACCTGGAGGAATTGCATTAAAAACATTGAATAACATTGTGTACTATTTTCATATATTTATTCATTACATGTACATAGTTATTATTATTTCAAGTTAGGGTTGCTGACTAATCCAAAACTAGTCAACAACCCTAACTTATATCATCAATTGTGATCAAAATTACATTTTGTAGATACACTTCTAGAGTGTATTCATATGATCTATATGTTTATGTATCTTCTTCAAAGCTCATTGTAGTCCTTCCTTTTATAGTTCTGTTAGGATTTTTAGAAAATTTGCAAAATATTTTGCTGCATATATTTGTCCATTCCAAAAAGTATCCAATGTTCACATGCAGGTTTCTTGTTGTTCCTGAATGTGATCATTTAAGAACTCTGAAATTTTCCAGTGGGCCAAATCCATGTGTGAGCCTTCTTTCGAAGCCCATTCCTCCTCTTCATTTCTTTCCCTATACACATGATGGCAGGTAAAATAATCAAATACCATCTGTAGAGATTTTATGTCTTCCACAATATTAGAAAGTCTAATATTTGTGCATCTTTGAGTACCATTAATCCATTTTATCACATTTTTTGAGTCTCCATAAACTCTTATCACTTTACAATTATGTTCAAGTGCAAAGGCCATGAGTAGTTTGAGGCTCATTAGTTATGTGTAATTGTTTGTTCCTGCTCCCAAGCCAGAAGTCAAAGTGTAGTAGTGTGAGTCTGAGAAGTGTAAAATCCCTCCTCCCCCACATCTATAGTTTTGGGAGGCTCCATCAAAAAAGCCTCAAGGTTTTTTTTTTATCAATGGTGAATTCTCTTATACTTCTAGTCTTGACTCTCCCTTCAGTTGGTAAGTATGAAGAGAGGATGGACAAGCTTTTGAGTGTGGTTTTTTCAGGTTCTAGAAAAGCCTCTTTAAAAATGAATTCATTCCTAGCAAGCCAAACACCCCAAATGATCAGCAGGGGTAGCAGTATGTAGGCTTTAAATTCTCTGTTCTCCCACCTATCCCTCCAGGCTTGTTCCAAAGACTATCTGATCCATCGAAAGTGTTGTTTCAGAATTCTAGACACTTCTGTCCATACCTCCTTTATAAAAATACAGTCTATGAAAAGGTGTTGTGTCATTTCTCCTTGTGTTTTACACAGAGAACACCTACCAGGGCCAGAAAAAATTATTTTTTGTAGTATGTCCCAGGTTGAAACCTTGTTTGTTAACACCCTCCACATAAATAGTTTCAATTTTGGAGGGAAATTTTATCTCCATAGTTTTTTCCACCACCAGACCAGTTCATCTTGGACTTGTTCTCATATTAAGGAGGTATACCCTTCCTTTGGAGTGTAGATACCTAAGGCAGTTCCGTCCCAAACAATTTCATCCTCTTTATCCCTTAATCTTACTTGAGTTTATTTTAGGAATGTAATGTATCTTTCGAGCTCTGTTGTTTCTGCATCTTCTAGTATGAGACCAACAACTGATTTCCATCCTTGAGACTAGAGGTTTGTAGCATCCATATCGACAAGTTTGTCTAAAGTGTCAAAGCCTTTGATTCTCAAAAGAAAAGTAAGTTGATCTGGAAGAGGGTGCTAACCTTCACTGCCCATCCATGGATCTGCACCCAACCTTACCTGGTGACCATTTCCTATTTTCCAAGACATTCCTTCCCCGATAACTAAAAAGGAGTTTATAATATCCTCTAGATGACCGATACTCCTTTCAATGATTTCTGATCACTTCTAATCCACATCTCTACAAAATTAGGTTCAATGTATTTTTTTTAACTACCTTTGTCCAGAGACTGTTTGTAGTTATCAGTCGCCAACCCCCTTTTGCAGCCAGTTCTTTTGAAAAACAATGAATCTTTTTTAGTCCCCATCCTCCTAGGGCCTTTGGGACAATGATTATTTTCCATCGAACCCAAGGGGTCACATGAGAATATTTTTTCCCGCTCCAAAGAAATTTGAAGGTGAGTTTTTGAGCTGCCTCTAGTATTCCTTTAGGAATCCAAGAGAATCACATCCAAAAAACTGGAATAACTTCCAAGATCGATTTAACTAAGACTAGTGTCCCTGCCTTGGAAAGCCATCTGTGACTACAAGATCAGAGTATTTTTTCTAGTTTTTTTAGAATCCAAATCCAATCATCTTTCCTATAGTAATTTGGTTTTAAAACAAAACCCAGGTACTTCAGCCCTTCTTCTAAATTCTTTTCTGAAAAGGGAAAAAGTTGTCTGAAGATTCCCCTTTCTTCATCTGAAAGTAGATTTTTTGTGAGGGTGGATTTTTCTTCGTTTATGATAATTCCTATAGCTTTGGAGAAGAGATTTAAGATGTTTTTTTAGGGTCTGAGCCTATGATCTAGATACTGAAGTGAGGATAAGAATATCATCCACAAAAATAAGATGTGTAACTTGAAGAGAAGAGGTGAGTTTAATTCTGGGAAAGGATCCGCTTTGTTTTTCAGCTGTAAGTGCTCTACTTAGGCCTTCAGCTACTAGGATAAAATATAGATGAGAGAGTGGGAATCCTTGTCTTAAACCCATTTCATATCTAAAAAATGGTGAGGCCGAACCATTTATGAGCACTGAGAAGGAGACAATAGTAATGCAACACATAATCCATTTGATGAAGGGGACTGTAAAGTCTAGATGTGTTAGGAGGAGATGAATATAGATGCAACTTACTCTATCATAGGCTTTGGAGAGATCGATTTTAAGGAAAACACTTTTTAATTTTTTGGATTTTATACTGTGTAAAGCTTCTTGTGCCACCCCTATTACTTCGTGGACCTGCCTTCTTTCCAAAAATCCGAACTGTTCGCTTGAAATATTGTCTGAGAGGATTATTTTTAATCTTCTTGGTATGATTTTGGACATGATTTTTTAAATGAAATTGAAAAGTGATATTGGTTTGAACTCATCCAAAGAGTCGATATTGTATTTTTTTTGGATTAAGGATATAAAAGTGGAGTTTAGGATTAGTGTAATTTGACTTGTTAGCCTGATCTCTTCTACTAACCTTAGAATATCCTGTCCAAGGAGATCAAAGAAGCCCATAAAAATTCAATGGTCCATCCATCAGGTTCTGGGATTTTTTCCTTTTGAAAGCTTCTCATCACTTCTTTTAAATCTAAGTTCACTTTCTCCATTAGCATTATGTTATCCTCCTCATTAGCTAAACTAGGGAAGTACTGTGTCATGCAAACCACTTCTTCTATGGTAGCCTTGTTTTGTGCTTTGTAAAGTTCTTGGAAGTACTTTTTCCCTGTTCTTGACATTCCTTCAAAGGTATGTTCCTGGGTTCCATCTTGGTCCTTAAGGTGCCAAATGGTGTTATAACACTTTCTACCTTTTGCATAAGCTTGAAACAATTTTGTGTTCTCATCTCCACTTTTCTTCGAGATGACTCTGCTTTTTAATATCCACATCTCTTCCCTTTCCTTGATTAGTCTGTTTCTCCTTTCTTCCAATATGAGTAGATTTGTCTTGGATTCTATCGATGCAAATCCACCCCATTATTCCTCCGACAAGAGGTTTAGTTGGTTCTCCATATTTTTGAGTTCCAAATCCTCCCATAGATGTTTATGATAAGCCCACGTCTTTTTTTTTTCCTTTGATTCTTTGGAGGTTTTTAACAAAATGAGTAGCAGTCGAGTAGTTTCTTTCTTGGGTAAAGGGGGACCAATTTTTTCTTACCAGTCTAATGAAAGAGTCATCAATTAACTAGGTCCTATTGAATTTGAAAGGGCTTGGTGGATTGTTCGGCGCTTTTCTTATTTCTAGAAAAAATGGATAGTGGTCTGAGATGCTTCCATAACCAATCCATTGCTTCGGTTGTAGAGGCTTTTCTAGCAGAATTTTTATTATCAGGAAATGATCCAACCTTTTTTCTACACTAGCTTCCCCTACTCTATTATTTCTCCAAGTTGGTTTGATTTTTATAGGTTCAATGTCCAATAAATTGCACTCAACCATATTTTGAGTGAAAAAACTGGTCAAAGGATCTTCCCTCGCATGTGTTCCCAAAACTTCAGAAAAACCCAATGAAAAGTTTAAGTCCCCTCAACTTATAACTTATTGATATTTCAAGAAGGACTTTGTGAAGATCTTGTCCCAATATGGGCCTCTATTTTGACAGGGGTCATAGATGTTGATGATTTTAAGAGGATATTCCACCTCTGATGAGAGGACTATAATACCAATTCCTGATTCAAATAGCCAAGAGTTGATGAATTGTATATATCGGGTAGTCCACCCAATAGCTAGTCCTCCATATCTTCCAGTGGAGCCCAAAGTTTTGAAGTTCCATCCTGGGAGTAAGGAAATTAGTGTGGACTTTACTTCTTCTCCTTCCCCCAATGTTTCTTGTAGGAGAAGTATATCAGGGTGTTCTAAGTAAATCACCCTCTTTAGGGATGGTCTTTTGAGGGGTCCAACCAATCCCCTACAGTTGAAGGAGTAACATTTCATCAAGGTCCCTTTCCCAGGGCTCACCTTTCTCTAAGCACTCATTCAATAAAGAGTTGTTTCCCAACTAGGAGATCACTCTTGGATTTCTTTTGTGCCTTCGAAATAAAATATTTTCTCTCTTGTCTTCTTTTTTCCATGGTTATTTTCTCCATGGCTAAACCCCCCAAGGGTAATTTACTCAGTGACATTAAGAAATATCGACATGTGGAGGTGTTTGAGGAGGAAGAGGAGGAGTCCTCTTCTGCAGAGTTGGGATGAAAATGTTTTGGAGGGGTGGATGTAGTGGAATCCAGAGGGGTCGAAGACCGTAAGGTAAGCAGGGGAGGAGAGGAGAGGGGGAGAGGGTAGGAAGAGGTGGGAGAGAAATATTCCTCAACCACTCATTTCCATTTAAAGTTAAATTGTTTATTAAAAAAGTAATAGGGGGAGAAGAGTTTGAGGAAGTACCTAAGGATGCAAGAGGTTCCAGTCCTGATCCAATATTGAAGGGGCTCTGAGATTCTAATCCTGATTTAAAAGGAAATCCTAAGTAGTGAAAAGGATCATGGCGTTCCAGTATTGGGGCCTCCGGAAAAGTGTTAGTATGACATCCTTGTTCCTTTTTATATTGAATATCATTGCTTGTGGATGCAACAGGAGAGGGTAAGTTTTGAAATCACCCTTTACCCAAATTGTAAATTGCTCCTCTAGTTCCGACTGGTAGCTTGCAGTTCTTAATCAGATGTCCATATTGGTGGAATCTCTTGCACCTAAAAGGTATATTTTCATAATCGAGGCTCTCAATGTAGGTGTATCTTCCCCAATTGAGATCAACATCTTCTCCAAAACCTTCCCTGATGTTTAAATTGACAAAAATTATTTCCACCTTCCTTTGATTAATTTCTTTTAAGGTCATGTCAGCATCCAGGAAGTCACCTAAGTAATTTATGATTGATTTGAAGTGCTCAAAGGACAAAATATGAAGGGGGAGCATAGGGAGTCTTACCCAAACTGTAATTTTATTCAACCGTTCTGTACTTTCATCAAATAGAGGACTCCAGGGTTTGAGAACAAGGGGAGAATTGTTTATGCTCCAAGTTTTTTCTAGCACCCACTTGGAGTGCTCAAACTATTGGAAGGTAAAAGCATACTAATTCCTGTTCAGTTCAACAATCTCAGGGAGACAACCTAGATGTTCCTTCCAAACATTATGCATCCAATCAATGACAGTTATGAGTACAAAAGTTATTCCACTAGCTCAGCCTACCAGGGTTTGGTTTGCATGTGGATAACCTGGCTAATCTCTACTTCTTCTCTGATGGCCAGGTTTCCAATATTCCCTTTTGTTTTTATGATTTTCCTTTTTAACATGTGCCCTTAAACTGCCTTCACTCGAGAGCCACCATGATTTGAGTTGTTTCCAGAGAAAAGAGGATGAGGTTTCTCTTGAGAGAGTTCTTTAGAAGGAGAAGACCAGTCATAGCCTCTATGTTCCTATGCCTCTAACAGAGACAAGATGAAAGCCTTGTCATTGGGAAAAGAGGGAGATCCTTTTGAGCCTCGTTCTGTAAAAGCATATGGAAGACCTGAATCCTCTCTGTGAACACCAGAGGGACTAAATCCTGGAAGAGGAGAAGAGAGCAAGGAGAGTGAAAAAATTCCTTCAACTTGGTTAAAGCATTCCAAATCCAAAGATCATTGTGGAATGAGAGAGGCTAAAGAACAAACTGTAGTGTTGAAAAGACCAGTTTTCCAAGGTTTAGAGAAGTCTCTGAAAAGGATGTTATCGAGCAGAGGAGTCTAAAGCCTCATCTCAATCATCGAAGGTTGTTGAGCTAAGAGAGGATCTTCCCCTAAGCCTTCCAGCTGGTCAAAAAAATCTCCAACTACCATTTCCCCAGTCAAAATGACATCCAAAGGGGCAGGTTCCATGTAGGTGATGGAATTCATAGGGGTCTGCGGGGAGGGAACTTCCATCGAAGGAAAAAATAAACACTGAGAAAACCACCGAAAAAAAATTGAGAAAGGGTAAGCAGACGAGAGACTGAGAAAAACCAAAGTGTTGCTAACAAAAGATCAGGGAATGGAAAATGCTCCTTAACCATAGGCCGGTACGGTTAATCCATTGCTTTACCATAGAGGTACCCATCTCCGAGGCCTTTGGATTACCTGTAATTATCTAAGTGATGTTAATTATTTAATTTTACATCATAGTTTTTATTTTTAACATGAAAGTTTCACAGAACTATATTGCAAATAATGTAATAATGTGTGATAAACATCATATACCATAATAAATATTATTAAAATTAAAAAAAAAAATATCAAATGTGTTGGAAAAAGTGTGAGTAAATGTAGGAAGGTGGGATAATTGGTCAATGTAGAAACTAGTCCCATTTGAAGAGTTTAGTCCCATTTTATCTGGTTAAATACTACTAACAATAAACTAAAAACATAACATGGAATAAAATATCTCTCCAACATAATTGATAATGATAATTTTATTTTAGTAATTGATGATGACAATTTTATTTTAGTTGTGGAATTTCTTTAGTGTGTGACGATTGTAAGTGCCTGGGTTTCTAAACAGGGACTATGCTATAGTACTAGCACAACCACATTATTAAAAGTGGTTGATATAAGTGGATGGACATAGTTGGTGTTTGAAGGATGAAAATGAAAGATGGTTTCTAAACTGGGACTATGCTATAATACTAGCACAACCACGTTATTAAAAGTGGTTGATATAAGTCGATCAACATAATTAGTTGGTGTTTGAAGAATGAAAATGAAAAATTAAAAAAAATGTTGATCAACTTAAATCAACGACTTGAAAAACCAAAAAAAAATTGAACAAATTTAACAGATAAAAAAATATTCACAATCTAATGTTAATCACTAATAAACTAAATTATTTTAACACTGTAATTAAAATCAGTGTTAAAGATCAGCCACAAAACTATTTTTTTAAAATAAAATGTTAAAATAAGGTGATTATATATATACTCCAATGCCAATATAATGGAATCAGTACTAAGATTGTGACTATACTATTTTTTAATTAAATGTTAAGATAAATTTATTTCAGGCACATTAACACTATCACTTAAAAATCACTAGCTTTGAAATTCACAAATCAATTATACGTTATCCTATTCTAAAATTTAAATTGACCCCTTTTCTCTAATTACAAGTTTGTATACCAAAACTCAAATAAATAAAGTGGTAAGAATGATTATCAGTGGACTCCCTTGAGTAGATATCTCTAGTTGAAATAATGAACAACAAAATAAATAAATAAAAGTATAATCATAATGATAATGATTTCAAATAATGATAAACCAAAAAAAAAAAAAAAAAAATGCAATCATCTTTTTAAGATTTTTGGTTTCATGTTTTAGGTGAACATTTATGTCTTAAAAAATTACTCATTAGCTAAAAAAAAATTACATAAGATGACCATATACTTTTGGTTCAAGAAAAAAAATTACATACATAAGATGACCATATACTTTTGGTTCAAGAAAGGATAGACTCCTATATTTAAGTGTTCAACCTAACATTTATTCCATTAAACCTGACACATGGTTGATGCATGTGGTATACATGGTGTTTAACCTAACATGATTTAGTCATTAAATCTAACAATATAAACATCTGAAATTGTAGTTTTGGAATCAAAAGCTCCATATATAAATTGATAACAATAACAACAGGTCCATAAAATTATTATTAGGATCATAGAACCATGGAGAAAATAAACCAATAACATTGAAATTAGTCTCGACATGGCAAATTACATTTTGAGTGAAAGAAAAGAAATTATTTATTTAAAATGCATGAGTGGCTAGAAGCGGTCATCTTTTACCTTATTTTTGTGATGCTCATGGAAGATGTAACCCCCTTCTCTCATTGCAATTGTTGCTACAATCTCCTCCTAATCTTATGCCTATGGGCATTCTCTGCATCCTTCTTATCTTTATGTTTCTGGTACTACATACAAAATGACCTATTTAGTACATAATTAGTGTCATGATAATAATGTATGCAAACTATATAAACTGGAAAAAACATATCTTTATACAAACACAACAAATTATAGATATTCATATTTTACAAAATGATTAATATATTTCGTCATTTAAAAAAAAAATGATCTGTACACAACAAATATTCCATTACTTCTGGTCACAAATAAGAACCCATGGCTTTAGAAATCCTACCCTCGCCGATCTATGGTTTCTTTTGTTGCCACCATTTGAATTCTTTATTAACACCTTCCATCTTTTAAAACAATTGATTTGTGACCAAGAAATATTCCATTCCCTTTATTCGTAGATGAGACAGTTAAATGGACTAATTTCTCCATTACTTGTTTGAACAAATCTGATAGAGGATAGGCATATTAAATGCATAAAAAAGATAGGTAAGCTTTCATTTATTAGGTAGGTGAAGGATCGAGTGTTCTAGAGAACTATCTCATAGTATGTATTTTGTAATTTCAGTTTTATGTGAATGTGGAGAATTGAACAACTCCATAGTTGTTTTATGTGTGTATGCTTTGTTTACTGAATGGTTTCCTCTGCTTGAGCTTGAACATTGTATCATATCTAGAATAAGAATCTCCGAAGAATGGAGAGCATTTGCAGGCTGCTGGAGAGAACTTTCGAGCTTCTTTCATCCACAACACGAAGAAGAGCAACTTCCAGGTTATTCTAGGGAGAAAGTTTGAGGGAAAATGATTTAAAAAAATGAGTTGTGCAGACAGACAGCCTCCCTTCTTGTGTATACAGAGCGTCTAAGGAATATGGACGCCACCCAGCTAGTGTAAAGGGAATGTCCATAACCCGTGCCTCTATGAAAAAAATTTATGCACTTTGGACACCCTCCTTTTAGTGGACATGGAATGTCCAACTGATGACAAGGTGTGTCCAAGCATAAGAATTTTTTGGTTTTTTCTCATTTTGACAGAGAAGCGTCCAAGAAAAAAAAACAGATTTGGGTTTTTTCCCATTTCGACAGAGAAGTGTCTAAGAAAAAAAAAACATTTGGGTTTTTTCCCATTTTGATAGAGGAGAAGGATTTCGTCAAGATCTAAGCCATGGCATATATAAATAGTCCATATCTCACACAAGGTCCATTTTTAACGAGTAATAACTATGATGTATGGTATATTAAGATGAAAATTTTCCTCTAGTTTGAATATTGTTGGGAAGCAATAATTAATGGATTTCAGGAACCAGATCCAACAGATATACAATTCATGACAAACGCACAGAGAAATTCCCTCGGAGAACTCAGGAAGAAGGATAGAAAATCCCTATGGCTCATCCAACAAGGGTTATAGGAATACATTTTCCCCAAAGTTGCAACAATAGATCATGCCAAACATGCATGGGATACTCTTGAAATAGCCTATCAAGGCATTGACAAAGTAAAAAATGCAAAGTTGCAGACACTTAGGAAGATTTTTTAGAATATTCAAATGAAGGATTTAGATTCCGTGGATCATTTTATGACCCATTTCATGAGCATCGTGAATTAGTTGTGCACCCATGGAGAAGAAATTCAAGAGAAAAAGGTCATTGAGAAGGCACTCTGAATCCTTCCTAATAAGTTTAATATGGTTTTTTTTTCCATAGAAGATTTGAAAGAGCTATCACACATGAAATTTGAAGAACTCATGGGATATTTGTTAACCCATGAAAGTAGGTTCAGTCAAAATACTGAATCTTTGGAGAATGCATATCAATCTCAGGCTTCCAAAAAGAGAGGTAGAGGTCAAGGGAATAGAATAATAGGAATATGAGACATAGGTCTCTCTCAAATTGATCTAGGTGGGTATTTGTGGCCACCCACCTATTCCAATTGGCTCAAAACAAGTTTATGGCAACTTACTATATTTAGCAATTTTTCGGTTCCTAAACTTCTGGGACCATTTTGAGGGACTATTTTTTTTTCACAATCAAGAACCTCAATGATATCCAAAGCATTTAATTGGGTCCCCAAAATGAATCTCCTCATCGATACCTTTCCAATGAGCTATCGTGCACCCAAAACTAAGATCGTATGCCAAAGTTCTGCCCCCGAGAAGTTGATACACCAAACTACCCAAAACGAGGTCCACAAAAATGTTGGATTCTCATCTTCTAGGGTTAGGGTTTTGGATTTTATTTATGATAAAAATACCTTTGGAGCCTCATTGTAAAATCATATTCTTGTGAATGTGATTAGCCGTCACATCTCTTCACAGAGATAATCTACCACCATTCTAGCGAGTCTTTCACTCTGTATTTCTGCAGTTTTGTACATTTCGCTCATTAATAGAGATTGTGTATTATTGTATCTCTATTTTTATGGTTATATATATGATATATATCTGCTATATTATTGAATATATGATATATCTCTGTACACTTATTTATTATACCTCCTCCCTCATTTCATGCCAAATATAATCTGGATCACAAATAGGAGAGAGGTCAGCTTCAAAATGTTCGGAATAGAGTGAACAGTCAGAACAACCACATAGACACTCTCAGAACCAAAGAGGGAGAGGAAATTTTTTTAACCATCCAAGATGGACTGACAAATCAAGAATCTAGTGCTATTATTGTAAGAAGTTTATTCACTACGAAAGTGAATGCAGGAAGAAGAAAACATATCTGAATAAGGGCACAACAAATGTTATCAACAATGAAGACGGAACATCTAAATCAATGTTCTTCTCATGTCAAGTTACAGAAGAAGAAAGAAACAATCATGATCTATGGTTGTAGCAATCATATGATAGGTAAAAAATATTTTCTTTCTAGTTTAGATAGGTTTGTGACATCTCAAATTAAATTGGGAGATCATTATCAAAAGAAAGTTGCAGGCAAGGGTATAATTTTTGTATTAACCAAGCAAGATGAAAAGAAGGATATTCATGATGTTTATTACGTACCTGATCTTAGAAATAATCTAACGAGTGTAGGCCAGATGAATGAGCATGTTTATAAGGTCATTTTTGAAGGTTCCAAGTGTACAATCTTGGAAAAATCACCCAGTAAGAAAATTATAGCTTCAATACAAATGACCAAAAATATAATGTTCCCTTTGATATTGAGAAATGTAAGTTTGTCACAGTCATATTCCAAAAATATATCAAGCTTAGATGGGACTTGGTTGTGGGATCTTATATATGATCATTTACCATTTAGCAATCTTAGTATTTTACAAAAGAAGTCTATGGTCAAAGGTTTTCCCATTATAAATGAACATAAAAACTCTTGTGAGAGCTGCATTTTGGACAAACACCAAAGGGATAGTTTTCTCAATGCTTCCTACAGAGTAAAAGAACACCTTGAACTAGTGCATACAAACCTTTATGGTCTAATGAAAACTCAATCAATAGGAGACAACTTTTATTTTCTAACATTTATTGATGATTTTAACATAAAAAGCATGGGTGTATTTTCTCAAGCACAAATCAAAGACATTTGAAAAATTCAGAGAATTTAAATTTTCGATAGAGCAATAGAGTGGGAAGTACATCAAAGTACTCATGTTAGATCGAGGAGGTGAGTATGAATCTAATGAATTTGCAACATATTGTAGGAATCATGGAATAAAGAGACAATTTACCATGAGATACGCTCCACAACATAATGGAGTAGCTGAAAGGAAGAATCAAACAATAATGAATATGGCCAAAATTATGCTAAAGGCCAGGAATTTTTCAAGTGAATAATGGGGTGAAGCAATGGAATGATCAATTTATATTTTAAATTTGTCACCAACTAGAAGTGTGAAAGATCAAGTCCCTCAAGAAGACTAGAGTGTTATGAAATCTAGCGTTTCTCATTTTAAATTTTTTGGTTTTGTAGATTATGCTCATGTTTCTGAAGAGATAAGGAGAAATCTTGATGATAGAAGTGAAAACTATATATTTTTGGGATACAATGAACAGTCTAAAACATACAGGTTGTATAATCCTATTACCAATAAGATGATAGTAAGAATAGATGTGAAGTTCCAAGAAGATAAATCTTGGTATAACCAAACAAGTGAAATATTTGTAGATCATATTCCTTGTATACAATAAGATAAGAAGGTGGAAGCTACAAGACAACAAGCTTCTCCACCAAGACTTCGAAGATTCCAAGTACAAGTCCAAGGAGAACAAACATAACACAATTCTTCTTTTTCATCTAGTAATGATTCAGATCCCACTATAGAAAATTTAAGGAACCAAATAACAAGAAGCTTGAGAGAAATTTATGAGAATAATGATGACATGGATCAACAAGCATACTTTGCCTTGTTATCCTATCAACTGGTATACTTTGAAGAATCAATCAAGGAAGAAAAATGGGTTGATGTAATGGATGAATAAATTGAAGCAATTGAAAGAAACAACACATAGGATCTTGTGGGTCTTCCCATAGGGAAAACCAACATTGGATTTAAATGGGTGTATAATACAAAATCCAATGAGAAAGGAAAAGTAGAGAAACACAAGGAAAGACTTGTAGTAAAAGGGTTTTCTCAACAACCCGGTATTGACTATGGAGATACATTTTCTCTAGTAGCCCGTTTGGATACTATCAGAGTATTTTTGGCAGTTGCAACTAAAAAATATGGCTAGTCTATCAAATGAACGTTAAATCATCCTTTCTAAATATATTTTTAAAGGAAGAATTTTATGTGGATCAACCATCGAGATTTCAGATCAGAGGTAAAGAGTACAAAGTGTACATATTGAAGAAAGAGCTGTACGGTTTGAAGAAATCTCCAAGAGCTTGGTACAATCACATTAATACTTATTTGATCAACAATGGGTTCAGCAGGAGCGACAATGAGCCCATACTTTACACCAAAAGAGATAAGAGAGGTAGTATTTTTATAGCTTTTCTCTATGTTGATGACATGATTTATATAGGAAATTTGTTGTTGAATGAAATCAAAGCAGCCATGCAAAGTGAATTTGAAATCATTGATCTTTGTCTTCTGAAATATTTTCTGGGAATTGAAGTTGAGAAACTTGAAAAGGGAATTTTTATTTGTTAGCAAAATTATGCCACAAATATTTTGAAAAGGTTCAAAATGAACAAATGCAAGACAACAGATACAACAATTGCAAAAGGTACAAAATTAAGTAAACAAGATGAAGGAATAGAAATTGATTATACTCTATATAAGAGGCTTGTAGGAAGCCTCATGTACCTTACAACTACCTGGCCAGATATTATGTATGCAATAAGGTTAATTTCTAGATTTATGGAGAATCCCAAAATCTCTCATTGGAAAGTTGGAAAAATAATTTTTTGGTACATTGCAGGTACAACATATTATGGAATTTGGTATTCTACTTCAGAAGATGATTCACTTGTTGGATATACATATAGTGATTTTGCAGGTAGTGTTCATGACAAGATAAATACTTATGGGTATGCATTTATGTTTGGTACAAGCTTGATTTGATGGGCTTCTAAGAAACAACTCATTGTCACAATTTCTTCAACAGAAGTAGAGTATGTGGTAGGAACTTTAGTAGCATGTCATGAAATTTGGTTGAGAAGGATCCTTAGTGATCTTTCACATGAAGAAAAGGAGCCAACTCCTATATTTTGTGACAACAGTTCAACAATTGCATTATCAAAGAATCATGTGTTTCACTGCAAGAGTAAACACATAAACACTCACTATCATTTCATCCGTGAGCTTGTCAATGATGGTATCATTATGCTACAATTTTTTGGTTCTAGAGAAAAATTAATAGATATCTTCACCAATCCATTAGGGAGAAATACTTTTGAATTTCAGAGACAACACTTAGGCATAATTTGTGTTGATTTTTGTAATGGTCAAAATTAAGGGGGAGTGTTAAATGGAGTAATTCCTCCATTATTTGTTAATCTGATAGAGGATAAGCATATTAATTGAACAAAAAAGATAGGTAAGCTTACATTTATTAGGTAGGTGAAGGATGGAGTGTTCTAGAGAACTATCTCATAGTATGTATTTTGTAATTTCAGTTTTATGTGAATGTAGAGAAGAGATCAACATCTCCATAGTTGTTTTTTGTGTGTATGTTTTGTTTACTGAATGGTTTCCTCTACTTGATATTGAACATAGACCCCATTGAACATTTATATACTGTCAGGTTGTAGAAATCCTACCTTTTCCGACTTTTGATTTCAATCCTTACACTGCCACTGTCTAAATTATTGATCAATACCTCCCCTCATTATTCCATTACCTTAGGTAGAAGATGAGACCCCACAAAAAAATTACATCCCGTAGAGTTGCTAAAATCCTATCCTCTCCGACCTCTGGTTTCAATCTTTGCGTTGCCTCCCTATTCATCTCTATAAGATATTTCCAACCATCCTTATGGGATTGTCTATTCATCGTAATGAAATTCCCCATGCACATTTAAAAATCAGAGGCGCCGAGTATGTCTGAGTGAATTATCACTATTAATAACAAAACCCATAGTTATTTAACTAATCATACTATTGACCCTCAATAATGACTAACTACCATGTTTTGACATGTAGGAAAGTTAATTGGTTTAATTTTAGCTTTTGATTTATGAGCTTGATGAATAATATTACTTTTATATTAAATCTTGTCCATAGAAAACCTATCCATAATTAAAATCTTATTAATTCTAACCATTTCCAATAGGTATATGGCTAATAATAACATATTTAAAAATTCAAAATACAGAGAGGCCAAAACAAATTTTTATTTCGGAAGTTATCTCACAAACACTATCACCATAAATCAATGTTAAAATCTCATTGTAATATTACAACCTTATGAATTTGGGTCTAGAATCTTCCATTGAGGAGTTTGCAGTAAGCCAACAAAGTTCATATGTGTAACATCTCTCTCTTGCGCGCACTGAGCGTTCTTATTCTTTGAGGACACTTGCATGCAAGTGATCCAGTTCTATATACGATTGGTTGTTGTGATTATGATTATGATATATTGTGGATTTGATGATATGTTATTTTGTTGCATTTACATCGACAAGTGTTATTGACTGAGTTCTCCTGAGTGTGCAAGACTCTGGATTTTGAGGATGTCGAAGCATCGATGAAATTCCTTGGACTCTGGATCGAGTCAGGGAGTGGATTGTTAGGGTTTGAATGTTGTTGATGTGACATATGTATATATGATTAGATATTATGATGTTGATTGTTATTATTGATATGATTCATTGATGGATGAAGGTTGACGATAGCTTCTCAACCAGACTCACATTTGGAGTAAAGGGGTCATGCACGACAACCAGAGACATTGAGGTAGAGGTGTGGTAGAAACCCTGCCACAACTTACTAGCACTCTCTGTAGCAACCCTAGCTAAATGATTCTGTAAGATTTATCAAGTATAATTAATTAAATAATTAACTGTCTTAATGTGTATTAGTTAAATAATGATTATTTATTGATAATATTAATTAATTAATTACTTATTGTTTAATATATGTTGATTAATTAATTAATTGATTGATTAACACATTTATTGTTTAGGGTAAAGAATTAAATACTTAATAACTTTTAATTCATTATTATAAAACTTTACGTATGTAGGGGATGAAGTATTGAATGGAGGGATAAGGTGGGTGGAACTAAAGGAGGGTAGGAGGCGGTGAATGGAAGAGGATATGAGGGGGAGAGGCATTAAAAAAAGGGGACTTTTTTTGGAAATTTGGGGAAGAGGAAGCATTATTTGAGATTAGAGACTGTATTTCTTGGTTTGGTATTTTCTGGTTTTGGAGTTTGGGTGGACTGTTATAAGGGTGCACCAGGTTGGTGGGAGTTTTGGGCTCGGGGGCCAGGAATCCTCACGGAATCCTGGAGCTAGGGAGCTGGACAAGCTCTGTTCCTAGCTGGCAGGGAGGAAGATTCGATTTTGGGCAGGGTTTGGGCAGAGTTTGGGCAGAGCAACAACGAGGACAAACAAAGTTTGGAGAAATAGCATCAGACATAGGTATGTATTTTCATATATTTTCATGATTATGTGATTTATTTTCATGCTGTTAATACATTTATTTTCTGCTGAATAAATTATGGTTAAATGTTGTAGATTGAATTGTATAGGATAACATTTAGTTACTCTCTATTTTTAACTTGTGTTTTATAAGGCTCTGTGGGGATAGAGACCCTACACATGGTATCAGAGCCCTGGTTTAAAAAATTGGACCAAGGCCTACCCACCTACCCTCATGTAAGAAGGACAGTTCAGGAATGGAATTGTTCCAACCCTGAAATTAAAAAAAAAAAAAAAACCTAAAATAGTTATATTGAAACCCTGAATAAACTATATAGGGTAATTATTTATTGAAAGCAACAACCCTGGAAAAAAAAAGGGGGCCTTGAAACCCTTTAATTAGATGAAAATCCAATCTCCGAGCTCCAGCTCTGCATAACCTACAAGACAACCCATCACCTATTATAAAATAATGTAAAATATATAATAAAAATATGGTGTAGGAAGAATAGATAAAGAATATATATATAAAAAAAAAATATAAAGTATAAAATGTTGGGCCAATTACCCTTTGAGTCCCAATCTCCAAGCATAACCAAGTTATAACATAGAGAGAATCAAAGCTACATCATGTGCCAAGTCATGGGTTATCACATACCAGGGACCAAGGAGAGAGCCCACGGGTATGGGTTATCACATACAATTCTACCCTTGGGATAAGACCCTCTAACTAAGATATGTAGTCGATGAGGAAACAGGTTAACTTATCACTGAACCACCACAGGCATGTTGAGGATATCAAACACAACATATGCAAACCAAAAAACAAACAAACTAAAACATAGCTTTAAAAGAAAAAGGCTGAGTTCAATATAAGGCAACTAAAACTTCAAGTTGTTCTAGTTTGATTTTGAAACAAAAGCCTGTTGAATCACGCTAATGATTATGAATCTTACCTATATATGAAAATCCAATCTCGCTTAAACACAACAACCCTTATGTTTTGGAACTTTACTGTTGTTTTGGGGGGGTCTACATGAGCACGAGGGCAAAATATAAAAGACCGGTGAAGAAGATGAGACAGTAAATAGTGAGAATCAGAGTCAAAATGCTTCCTTGCGAAGCCGACTTGGTTCGATCTCGGGTATTTTGCGTTGCCTTCCATTTTAAACTCACCGTTGTATTCTCTTTGGAGTGATTTAAGCCCCATTTTATGACTAAGGCCACGAGTTAATAGCACATGCATCGCAACACATAACTCAAAACCAACGCACAGGTGCCAAGCCACGCAAAAAAAAAAAAAAAAAAACTGCAAGCTCAGCGCAAGCCTGAGAGGTAACCCAGTGAAAACCCACTTACAATACACACAAGTATTATTTTTCAAGGCGATTTGAACCCGAGACCGCTGACCTTGACGAGAGAAGCCCCGAGGCAGGGTTTATTCATTGCCTCCTGCTGCAAAGTCACAGTGAACTCCACTATCATTCCACCATGGTTCCAAATATTAGCCGAGGGTGAATCTATGATTAAGCCCATCATGCATGAAGGTCAAATTCCAGAGTCAAGCGCACCTTCCATCAAGGTACAACATGAATTAGCACTTACTACGAATTACACAATATACAAGACTAGGCGCCCAACGCACATGGAAGAGGAGTCCATGTCTAGAGACTTTGCAAAAAATATATATATATATATACAAGCCAGCACCAGACCACAAAGGAGCCATGCAAATATACAAGACAGTGCTAAGAGCCGAACCCAACCCAACTCGGAGTGTCTCGTCTCCAACCTACAACTCAGTGCCAACGCCAAACACAAGTCCACACTTAAGTCACTAAAGCCAAAGCACCAGAGCCATGCACCAAGCCACGGGGAGGAGATGCAAGAGCCAAGTCACAAACCATGTGCTAAGCCAAGGAGAAGCTAGGCAACCCGCGCACTGTACAAAAGAAAAAAAAAAAATAATAAAAAAAAAGACAATCACCTGCAACAACAAACAAGTCAACAAAGACCGAACAGCCACAACAAACAATCCAGAACCTAAAAGCTAGTACCAGTGCCAACGCCAAACACACACACAGCCAACGCACCAAGCATAAAACACTCAATCCCAACCACACAACTCATCAGAGCATCAACACCAGAGCTATCAAGCATAAAGTCCAGTTGCCAAGCCATTGAACCATGACGAAGGAGCGGAGGGAACATGCCACTGTGCTCGACGCGCCCTCCATTCCTGGAACTCATGGATACTAGGGTTGACCAGGCAGAGGGACGGCCATGGCCGTCGGCCTCATCCTTCACCTTTGTAGAGCATTTGAAAAAAAAAAACGAGAATGAAAAGGGTCGAGTGAGGCTAGGGTTGAAGGAGATAAATGTGAGAATAATTTAGGGTTGTGGATGAGAGCCCTGGGAAGGTGGGCATGTGGACCTCATGCACCCACGATGCATGACTTCAAATAAAAAAAAATGTTTATTTTTTTTTAATTTCTTTAAAAGTTTCTCTTATTTAATTTTTTTATTATTTTTAATTAATTATTTTTAAAATTTCTTTTAAATTACATATTTTTTTTTTAAATCATATAAAATTTGTTAAAAAAAATGTCAATTAAAAAAGATAAAATATATATATATAATAATAATGAAGTTATATATGTGTGTGTGTGTGTGTGTGTTGGGAGGGATGGGTTTTGAACCCACGACCACTCACCATAGTCCAATCCTTGGAAAACAACCAAACACCAATGCACCACACATGAGTCTTTACAAAATAAATTTGTATATATATAAATAAATTAATTATCAATAGTCATAAAGTACTATCTCGAAGTATAATCTCCAATTATCCAAGTTAACCAAGCATTGAGTTTCATGCCCTCAACCATCGAGCCAAGCGCCAAGCCCTTCCATTCCATTCCACCAGCCAAAGCCAAGCACCAATCCTGCAAGGGAGCATTTTGTGCACAACGTATTAACATTATAAAATTGTAATGTTAATAATGGGTTTGAAACCTATTATTATTAATCAAATATATATATCCCCTTTATTAATGAATGCAATAGTGTAACTTTATAATTTACAGGTTAAAAGTCCTTGTAGAGTAGCGGGATTTTGATGTAGGTTATGGGAAATAGTCAGGGTAGAATGGGGGTATAATAGAAAGCACCATATAAGGGATCTGATGCACTATGGTGAGTATGGTACAGTTCTAGTGTAACTACCAGGGAGAGGGTCAATAGTTTTCTTAGGTGAAGACATCAAGCTTAGATTCTTAACCCTAACCTAGCCACTCCCCTAAAGAGAGTAACGTCTATTTACAGAAAAGTAAAAAAAAAACTTATGGCTAACCCTGTTTTCTAGTTTAAGTTGTGTAAATGTGAAACGTCCTTGAACTCACCCTGACAAATTTGGTTGATGCATGTTAAATCATATAGGATGGTTAGGACTCGAGGAAATCGAGGCAGAGGGGCATCGTCGCAAGGACCGCCAGCGCCGCCACCACCATCGCCTAAACTATCTCTCATACTGTTCTCTTTGGAGGCCATAAATGAGACTTTAAAGGGGCGCCAACCAACAGGGATCGAAGTGGAGCCTCCACCATATGGAACGGGTAATCCAGAAGCGTCGAGGGATTCAGGGGGATGACCTCCACCCGAATACATCACTAGAGAACTGCAAAAGATCAAACTTCCAGAGTTTGTCGGGGGTCATGCCAGTGAATGTGCCGAGGCATGGTTGGAAGGCATGACAAGGTGTTTTTCCCTAAGAGACTATGCATCCACCTCAAAGGAGAAGATAGCAATTTTTCAGTTGAGATATAGTGCCTTGAACTGGTGGGGCAACTTGGAAAGGAAACTGCATCTTACCTCGGACACTGTATCTTGGGAAATTTTTGAGGAGAGGTTCCGAAGGAAATATCTGCCAGCTTACTATGAGGAACAACAGGTAGGAGTGTTTCATACTCTAGTACAGGGAAACAAAACCGTAGAAGAATGTGAGATTAGGTTTAAGGAATTTGTCAAATATGTTTCATATATGGATAATTAACAATGACAGGAAGAACGCTTTGTCTATGGGTTAAACCCTAAGATAAGGGCTATGGTGCGGATGTGGAAACTATCTTCAGTAGCGGAAGCTGTGGAAAATGTGCATTATGCGGAGGAACACATGAACTTAACCGGAGGGACGAGACCGACCTTTCCGCATCGTCCTGGATTTGTGGGGAAGGCCCCTAGGACATTTTCTAGGGGAGGGGGCTCAAGGCTACCTCCATATGGTAACGTAGTCGCACCAAGGACAGTAGTTGCAAAGAGTTCAATGGCAGGGAGTGCAGCATCTCGTTCATCACCAACGACGCAGGTAGGTCCACGGCCATCTCAGGGAGTAGCTAGTAGGGGCAGGGGTTCTAGGGGAAGGAACTCATTTCAGAGACAGTCACATAACAGTGTGCAGGTTCAATCCTGTGTTACCTATTGGGGGTGTGGAGGACCCCATTACTAGCGTGACTTCCCAGAGTTACAATCAGGATTTGTAGATAGAGAAGGAAAGGCCCCGATGGGAAGAGAAAGTAGCATCCACTAGATTTACGTAGTGGTTAATAATCTCCAAACCGAACATCAATCCACGGTGGTGGATTCATCAGGTACGCTAAATCATATCAATGTTAATATTTTATCTGATTCTGGTGCGACAGATATCTTAATTTCACCATCTTCATTAGAAAAGAGTGGGTTGGCAGCCTACGATCACAATGAATTTAAACAAGTCGAGATGGCTTCGGGGGAAAAACAAGCGGTATGACCTATTGTTGATAATTGTATAGTAGACCTGGGAGTGTGTACTACCAGGTTGAAGGTTTACGTTACTGCTCTCGGGGCGTATGACCTAATCATTGGAATGGATTGGTTAGAATATCATCGAGCTTTGTTAGATTGTTTCTCAAAAAGGGTTCTTTGTGTCGACGATGAAGGAAGACCAGTAGAGATCTAGGGTGTACGGAGAAAGGTGTCATTATGCTTTATCTCAACTATGAAGGTTAAGCGATGCTTGAGGCAAGGGCATCGACTATATGTAGTGGAAGCAGTGAATGAAAGGAAGGGACCCTCCTTGGATCAGTACCCGGTATTGTCAAAATTTAAGGATGTTTTTTCCGAACGAGTTACGAGGGTTACCTCCTGCGAGGGATCTTGATTTTACTATTGAGCTAAAACCTCGTGCATAACCAATTTCCAAGACTCTGTATCGGATGACAGTGCCAGAACTTTGTGAGTTGCAAATGCAGTTGAAAGCGTTGTTGGACTTGGGGCTAATAAGGCCCAGTGTCTCACCTTGGGGTGCACCGGTAATTTTTGTAAAGAAGAAGGATGGTTCCTTACAACTGTGCATAGATTACAGGGACTTAAACCATGCTACAGTGAAAAATAGATACCCAATGTTGCGAATAGATGACCTCTTTGATCAGATGAAAGGAGCAGCAGTATTCTCAAAGATCGATTTGTGATCAGGGTATCACCAGTTAAGGATTAAGGAAGGCGGTATTCCTAAAACTGCCTTTCGAACCTGGTTTGGACATTACGAGTTCATCGTATTACCTTTCAGATTGACCAATGCGCCAGCAGTATTCATGAGCCTCATGAACAACGTATTCCGGAAGTACTTAGACCATTTTGTACAAGTGTTTCTAAATGACATCCTCATCTATTCCAAAAATGAAAGAGAGCATGAGGAACACTTACGAGTGGTGTTGTCCTTCCTTAGAGAGAACAAATTGTATGGGAAGTTGTCGAAGTGTTCCTTCTTCCAGAAAGAGATCCACTATTTAGGTCATATCATTTCCAGTGAAGGAATCTCTGTGGCCCCAGAAAAGGTAAAGGCCATTATGGAGTGGCCAGTGTCGAAAAATGCCCATGAGGTGAGAAGCTTCATGGGGCTAGAAAGTTATTATTGGGGATTTGTGAAAGGATTCTATAAAATAGCGAAACCCATCACAACTTTGAAGTGCAAGGGGTTCAGGTATGAATGGATAGAAGAATGTGATAGTGCATTCATCGAGCTTAAGAGATTACTAACTAGTGCACCAATTCTATGAGTGTCGGATATGGAAAAGGACTTCACACTCTGCACGGATGCATCGAAGCAAGGGTTCAGGGCCTTGCTAATGCAGGATGGAGGAGTGATAGCTTATGCATCAAGGAAGTTGAAGAAACATGAAGATCTATAAGCGACTCATGATTTAGAGTTGGCAACTGTAACGCTAGCTCTGAAACTTTGGAGGCACTATCTTGTGGGGCAAAACTTTGAGCTCAAAATGGACCATCAAAGTTTAAAACATATCTTCACTCAAAGGGATATGAATGCCAGGCGAAGGCGATGGAGTGAGTTTATGAGTGAGTATGATTTTGGTATTTCATACATCAAGGGAAAGGAAAATGTGGTCGCATATGCCTTGAGTAGGAGACCACGTGTCTTCTCCTTGGTACCCTTAAAGGTTAATTTGAGGGAACATGTGTTGATGCAACTCCAAGGAGGCAGTTGGTATTTAAAGGTTATTTCAAACCTCCAAAGTGGGAGGAAATTAGATCCAAAGTATGAAGGATATAGTTTGGAAGCAGACGAACTATTGCGATATCGGGGAAGGATGTACATCTCTGAAGATGGGGATATTTGAAGCATCATACTGAAGGAAGCCCATAGAGCACTTTATTGTGCGCATCTGGGTGTGAAGAAGATGTACATAGGCATGAGGAAGAATTTCTTCTAGGTAGGCATGAAGCATGATGTAGTCCATTTCGTCACCAAATGCCTAGAGTGTCAACAAGTGAAAGTTGACCACCAACACCCGGCAGGCCTCCTACAACCACATGATGTTCCTATGTCCAAGTGGGAAGTCATTTCTATAGATTTTTTTGTGGGGTTTCCGCTCACATCTCATAGACACAATGCCATTCTTGTGATAGTTGATAAGTTAACCAAGAGTTCTCATTTTATTCCAGTTAGAGACACTTACGATGTCACTGATGTGGCACGCGTGTTTGTAAGTGAGGTCATCTGTTTGCACGGGATACCTAAGAAGATCATTTTAGATAGGGACTCTAGATTCACTTCTAGATTTTGGACAAGTTTGCAGTCAGTGTTGGGGACTCAGTTGAACTTAAGCACAGCTTATCATCCTAAAAGAGATGGGAAAACTGAGAGAGTAAATCAAGTCATGGAAGACATGCTTAGGATGTATGTCATGGATAATCAAACCCTTTGTGAGAAGTACCTACCTTTGGTAGAGTTTGCCTACAATAACAATTTTCATAGCTCCATCAGAATGCCACCCTATGAAGCTCTGTATGGAAGGCCATGCAGAACACCGTTGAGCTGGGATAGATTAGAAGATCGAGTAACAGTTGGGCCAGAATTGATTCAAGAGATGGAGGAACAGATGATTCAGATTAGGAAGAGACTAAAGGAAGCACAGGATAGGCAAAAACGTTATGCGGATGCACACAAGACCGACCGAAATTTTGAAGTGGGAGACTAGGTTTTCATTCATATCAGGCCTAATCAGAGTACCATATGGTTTGGGAAGGGGACAAAGTTGTCACCTCGATTTATAGGACCATTCATAATCCAAAAGAAATTGGACCCGTTTCCTATCGTCTCATACTGCCACCCTACTTGCATACAACTCATAATGTTTTTCATGTATTTGTTCTACGTCATTATGTTGTTGATGAATCACATAAGCTAAATTGGAAGGAATTGCAGGTATCGGATGCGGGAACCCTCACGGTAGAACCATTATGCATATTGGACCGTAGATTTCGATAGCTCAGGAACCGTCTGGTAGACCAAGTTAAGGTTTAGTGGGACAAGTATAGTCTAGGATCTGCTACTTGGGAAGACGCCGAGACACTACGACGAGATTATCCCTCACTTTTTTTACCACCTCGAGAATATGTTTCTCGAAGGTTAGGTGTATGTAACACCACCTTTTGACTTAGACAACCAGGATTATCTTAGGCCTACACACCTTTATTTTCTATTCACAAGTGAAACTGTTAAATGATACACTTGAACTTTTAAGACATATGAATCTTTATGAATGGTTAAAATATTATTGATGATGATGGATATGATGCGATATATTATGTGAATGTAAATTCTATGAATGTTTAAAATGTTATTGATGATGATGGATATGATGCAATATATTGTGTGAATGAGAATCCAATGAGGGTTTAAATGCTATTTGAATGATGTTGGATATGATGCAATCTGTTATGTAAATGATAATTTTATGAATGGGTGTCATTGATCGAATTATGGGATATTATGAGATCTATTTCTAACTTGAAAACTTTGATGTTAAAGTTGTTGATATGCGGATACCAAATTGAAATTATGGTTGTATGCAATTACATGATGGTAATACATAGAAATGTACGAGTTTGTGTTACAGACTAATCTACAGGTTATGGGCTATGAAATAGCCAAGGGATAATGATGATGAAAGTGGATGTCATGACCACTGGCCGAGAAATAATATGGTATGAATCTTTGTATGTGAAATTATATTGGTTTGGATGCATTACTATGATATGTGGACCAGTGCAGGATTTCAGGTGGTAAGACTGCCCAAAACCGAATAGACGATGACAAAACTCCCAACAACATGGTGCCACTATATATTCCAT
>JZKD02S0678696.1:131173-153018 GCA_000966675.3 Picea glauca | reverse complement strand
TATGAATATTCATAATTATGTAACTAAACTACAATTGTCTAAATAACATTGTTGAACTAGATAATTATGATTAAAGGATTTCACAAACATTTGATTGGTTTATTCTTTTATAAAAACAATAGTCTTGTTGAATGGATTGGATGCATATGGAAATTACTATAGAAATGATAGTTATTGATATTAGTACATGAACGCGACTTGTATGTACTAGCTACACATGCATTTCTTGCACATGTACACTAGTATGTATGAGTTTCTTGGATTACTTACTAATAACGTTGGTTATTTGTTAGGAATGTGTGAACCATGTTTCTTTTCCTGTGTATCATAAAATACTTTAACTTCGGGATGAAGTTTCCTGAAGGGTGGGTGTATGTAACAACCCTAGCTAAATGATTGCTTAAGATTTACCAAGTATAATTAATTAAATAATTAACTGTCCTAATCTGTATTAGTTAAATAATGATTATGTATTGATAATATTAATTAATTAATTACTTATTGTTTAATATATGTTGATTAATTAATTAATTGATTGATTAACACATTTATTGTTTAGGGTAAAGAATTAAATACTTAATAATTTTTAATTCATTATTATAAAACTTTACATATGTAGGGGATGAAGTATTGAATGGAGGGATAAGGTATTAAATGGAGGGATAAGGTGGGTGGCATTAAAGGAGGGTAGAAAGCGGTGAATGGAAGAGGATATGAGGGGGAGAGGCATTCGGAAAAGGGGACTTTTTTTGGAAATTTGGGGAAGAGGAAGCATTATTTGAGATTAGAGATTGTATTTCCTGGTTTGGTATTTTCTGGTTTTGGAGTTTGGGTGGACTCTTACAGGGGTGCACTAGGTTGTTGGGAGTTTTGCGCTCGGGGGCCAGGAATCCTCACAGAATCCTGGAGCTAGGGAGCTGGATAGGCTCTGTTCCTAGCTAGTAGGGAGGAAGATTTGGTTTTGGGCAGGGTTTGGGCAGAGTTTGGGCAGAGCAGCAGTGAGGACAGACAAATTTTGGAGAAATAACATCAGACAGAGGTATGTATTTTCATATATTTTCATGATTATGGGATGGTTATGTGATTTATTTTCATGTTGTTAATACATTTAATTTCTGTTGAATAAATTATGGTTAAATGCTGAAGATTGAATTGTAAAGGATACCATTTAGTTACTCTCTATTTTAAACTTGTGTTTTATAAGGCTCTGTGGGGACAGATACCCTACACTCTCATCGTGGCTCGAACTATAGACTCTAGGGGTTTGACGTCTACCAAATTCAGTCAATATGTGAGTGGGACCCTTGGGGCACGTAGTGTGTCTTGAAGGGCATGTCGTGCAAATAAAATGGAAAGAGGCAAGTGGCACCCTTGGGGCACGTAGTGTGTCTTGAAGGGCACATCGCACAAAGAAAAAAGAAAGAGGTGAGTGGCACCCTTGGAGCACGTAGTGTGTCCTGAAGGGCACATCACGATTTTAACTATGATAAGTTAATAAACATAGTGCCTAGAAATCTATGCCTCCTTAGGACCTGGTCGGCCTTAAAATATATGATGGTATCAGTAAAGTTTAATAACTAAAAGTTCCCTTAAAAATTGTCGCCCAGCCTAGTGAAATTAAAACATAGATCTAAGTAGAACTTGTGGATAAAGAAAAACTAAATAAACATGTAACAAGATGGGGAGGTAAGAAATTCAAACTTTAATTATTAAAGTAAAAATTATAATGGAGGACTAAATTTATTAAAAGGGTAAATGATTGTTTTTATCTACGCTTGCTAAATTGATTTTTAAATAAAAAGAAAAAAGGGGGAAACTTAAAAGAAAATGAAACTTAAAGGAAATGAAAAACTTAAAGAAAAAGGGGAATGTCCAACTTAGTAAGGAATCTGGCCTTTGGTACTTTCTATTTATGAACTCAACTAGGAATTAAGTAAGGCATAAGTCATTTAATAATTGTAAGGGAATATTGGGACATTGAGGAGTGTTTTTAGGAATGTTTTTAAGTGGGTGAGGGACATAGAAATATTTAATTAATTAATAAAATTGATTTTCGGGTGCAACTAGGGGATCGGGTGACATGTGTACGGGGGAGGTTTTTCCTAATTAAATAAATGAAAAAGGAATATAATCAGGGTTTGGGAAACTAATGACTAAGAAACTCTATAAAAGAGATGGCGGAGGAGGATTATGGATCACATCTAGATTGCGTAATGTTATGCTACTAAAATTTCATCTTGACTGAACTTTCTCTTGTGGGAGTTGAGATACCCAGCTCGGGTAACGAGTGGTAGCTCGACCTTGCAAGGAAAGATGGAAGCTAGAATTATTTGGTATTGTGTGCATGGCCCCTTAGCGGATCAGGGGGCTTAGGGGGGAGAAGAGTACCCTTAGCATTGGCTGGGAGGTACCGGTGATGTCACATTGGTTGGCAAGCAGGGGATGAATGGAGGGCACACGGGACAATGACTTCAGAGCATTCACATTTGGATACGGTACGCCTATGTATATTTGTATTGAATGGTAGTTAAATTCCCTGTATATGCATCTCTCTAACGTCGAAAGAACATGTGCGTCACTGTGTTAAAAATTAGTTAATTTTCTCTTATGACAATTTACACTTATGAAATTTGGTTGAAGGGTAGTTAAATTATGTTCCCATGCATTCATTTAAGGTACTTCTATTATGCTAAAGTTTATGTTTTATTTAGCATAATACTAGCTAGAAATTTCATTTTTCTTCTTTCATCGAATTTGACTTGAAGAGCCCAATGTTTATGATCAGAGAATTCAAAGTTATCCCATCCTTATGCTCATTGTACCTTTGATTGATTCCAATGGAGAACCCAAAATCTGAATGTAAATGACTTCTCTGGATTTTTTTTATTGCTTTTAATATAAGAAAAAATGTGTTTTTATCATCTGTTCCTTTATCCTTTAAGTTATTAGTCAGTGCCTAAGCAGTTGACCAGGAGCCAAATCGACCGTCTTTCACTCCGGTGTTAAAGATTTAGATTCAAATGCCCTTCTTTCGTATGCATGGATAATAAACGTAGGATCATTTATCTGCCCAGCAAGGAATTATCTCTTGGGTGTTTATTCCCTCCTTAGCCTCTGTGATTATTGTGATTTATTCTCTGCAAACTTGTGCTTCCACAACAACTGGGTAAAACTACAGGAAGGATGCTCACAAATTTGCGTTTCATTTCCATTATTGTTTCTCCACAGAGAAGATCTGGTTGGAGATTTGTGTATGAAAAGTCTGTATGACAAATCGTTGATATTCTTTATATATTCAGTATGACAAGTCGTTGGTGTTCTTTATAAATTCCGTGTTCACAAATTGTTGATATTCTTTATACATTCGATGTTGAAAAATTGTTGATATTCTTTATATATTCTTTATATATATTTTTATAAAAGGGGGTGTCTAACAAATCGTTTCTATAATTTACATATTCCATATGACAAATCGTTGGTATTCTTTACATATTTCGTGTTGGAAAATCGTTGATATTCTTCATATATTCCTTCTATATTATGTATAAAAGGGGATGACTGACAAATCGTTGCTATGCTTTACATATTCCGTATGACAAATCATTGGTATTCTTTATATATTCTGTTTTGACAATCATTGATATTCCTTATATATATTCTTTATATATTATGTGTGAAAAGTTTGTAGTAAATATTCTTTATATATTCAATTTCTAATTAAATAATAAATATACAAAATTTCTTGAAAGGGGTATGAAAACTCACCTAGATTATCCCACTGTTTACTACAAGAATAAAACCAATGAGAATGCTTGCCTTGCTGTAACTATTCCTTTGATTGTTCCCAGCCATTGACAATGCTGAGTTGTTAGAGAAACAATTTTATTATCCGTCTATTGACAGTGCTGAGTTTGTCAGAGTACTGGCAGGAATGGATTAAATATTTGTGTATTAATTGCAATGGTAATAGATTAATTGATGCAATAGTAATAGATTAATTTCTTAATAGATTAATCACTGCAATGGTAATAGATTAATTTCTTAATTGCAATGGTAATAGATTAATTGATTAACTGCAATGGTAATAGATTAATTAATTGCAGTGGTAATAGATTAATTGCTGCAATGGTAAAAGATGAATTGCTTAATAGATTAATTGTTGCAATGGTAATAGATGAATTGCTTAATTGCAATGGTAATAGATTAATTGATTAATTGCAATGGTAGTAGATTAATTGCTTAATTGCAATCGTAATAGATTAATTGATTAATTGCAATGGTAATAGATTGATTAATTGCAATGGTAATTGTTCACTCATTTGCACTTAGTCATAATGATTTAACAACTAATGGTTTATGGTTTATTTGTGTAATAGTTTAATCGTTTGCACAAGATTAATGGTTGAGGGTTTAATAGTTTTATTAGCTAAATCGATTAATAGTTTATCAGCTAATTGGTTACTATGTTCCTTGTGCCTTAAGTTGAATTGTAAATGGTGGTTGGTCATAGTTGTTACACCACATATGATTTCCTTGTAGGAAAACAAGAAATCCTTCGGTTAGTTGCACAAATTAAATTTGAATGTTGTCACCTTGCATCTTGTTGACTTGTTGATTGGGTGCTTGGGTATAGTCTTCGTGTATTTATTGACAATTAATTCGGTCTCCTAGTGCGTGGGATTTTGCTTGGGTTAGAGGTCTAGATATGTTATTTTGCGCCATGGTTACCATCACACCTATCGCCGTGTGACAACATGATTCATGATAAGGGGATCATTGTGCACCCTGATTGATAGATCCAAATGATAACCTGGACAGAGTCTTGTGCTTCTTGATGTGGGTGTATTGTTTTTCGTAATTGATGTTGGTACTTGTGTCATGGACGTCCTAACCTTGTAGGGTAGGACGGGCAGGAAGTTGTCTTTATTTTTCATCTGTTGATTATCACATATTTCATCTAGTTGCATGATGTCCTAGTATGTTGGGTCATTGTGGTCTGTTGCCGGATTTGCATGCATTGTGTTCGTCATGAAGTTGGGTTGATTAATTGTTGTCATTGTTACTTTCCTTCTTAAAAATAAAAATCCGGGCACACACTTTGCGTCGCATGTAGTCTTAATGGATGAGGTCGTTACATATGGTATCAGAGCGGGTTCGACCTGCGACATGGGATCACTATGAATCTCGTTGATTAGATGTTTGATTATAAGGTTTATAATTAAATTGATTTGTATTCATGCAAGTAATCATGGTTAGAGGACGTCGTGGAGGCAGACGATGGGGTGCTAGGGGAGGAGGCGTGAAACCCTGATGTGGGAGCATCGTTGGTAAGTATGCAGAGGCAGGACCACTCAGCATGTGGAATTTCTTCCAGAACTTCAATGTTGGCAGTTACAGCCGATTTTGAAATCTGCCTTAACTCAGCACCAGAATTTACCTTTGGAGGCATGCTTGAACTAGTGACAAAATTTACCCTTTGAGGCACATTTTGAAAATCGCAAGCGAAGCAGGAGTTTCCATTACGGATCTGGATTGAGACTGGTCTAAGATAGCTAGTAGATTTAGTTTTTAGAGTAGATAAGTAGGCAGGGGAAACCATAAAAATCTCTCAGAGTTAAATAGAGTTTTGGTATGCCTACATAGAGTTAGTTGCAATACAGAGGGAAGTAGTTGTAGGAAAACTGCAAGTTAGCATAATTCTTGAAGCTTTCAAGCTATTGAAATTTTGAATGTGTTTTGTAGCCATTTTGGCACTTGTGAATATAACAGAGAAGAAATTGATCCAAATGAATGGTGTGTGAACAATGCTTGTAATTTCCTGTCATTTCTGTTTTTATGAGCAAGTGAATGAATCTCCATAGGGGAGAATGGAACTGTGAACTTTAGTTTTTCAGTTTCAATTGTTTCTCTTCGTTTGAAGCTCTGCAAGGTGTGCATCGAGCCAAAGAGGAACGCCGGGAGATCGGGCGAGGAATTCCTCTATGACAAATCCCTTGGATCTAAGTTATCGAGATCCATTAAATGCAAGGAGTGCGTGGGAAATCGAAGTCTTCACAAGGCAAAGATCAGGAGGAATAACACTTCGGATAAGCATTATTGAGGTCCAGGGACCCCATTTCCCAGGGGGAGTGAAGGTCGAAACCTTCAGGGACTTACAAAATCTTCTAAGTATGAGAAGCTAAAAGATCAAGAGGGATAGAAGTCGTTGATCCCAGGTAAATCTGGACCGTTGGTCCATTTTGTGAAATCGAGAATCGGGAAGCTAAGAAGGAGAGCAAAGGAGACTGCAATGCAAAGTCACAATACACGAAATCATGATATCGATCATGACCGTCGGATCGAGGAAGGATCTGGACTGTTAGATCAACGCCATTGACATTTTGACAATCGGGAATATGAAGGGATAGTAGCCCAGGACTCTCGATCCACAAAATCCTGACAAGATCGGGACCATCAGATATTCAGAGGCTTAGAGTCGTCGATCTGTAGTGAGGCAACATTTCGCGATTTCGGTGATCGGGAGGAGGAGAAAATGAAATTCATGAAGAGCCAAGTTGTGAAACGTGAAATGCCAAAGTGATCGCAACCATCGATCAAGGGGAGAACAGGGTCGTAGATCTCGTGTCATCACGATTTCAACGTTTGTGATTTGGAGGGGTCAGACGTCTTGCATCGCAAAGTCCCGTCATAGCGAACTGTGATGTGCCTTCATGGTGAAGCTCATGGTCATGGTCATGTGGTCAGACGAGCTTGGGAAGGGGAGGAGATAACCTCCATTATCCATCATCAGGGTTCAGGACTTGGAGGAGTCAAGGACTCGTTGTATTGGAAATCCTGAAGTCACGAAACACGATGCGTGTTTGGGTTAAGTCTATGTTCGTGCCTGTGGTCATGTGGAGATGGGACTCGGGCACAGTGGTGGTTTGCATGGGTAAAACACAGACAAGGTCCTGTGGATTTGGTGTTGAAGGTTCCAGTCCGGAACCGAGAGAGCTATGTTTTTAGCTCCAGAGTCAAATATCCTGACTGGGAGGTCACGCAACCCTTAGGAGAGATAGGGGTTCTACATCAAAGCCCTAGTAGAATCCATGCCTGAGGGGTATAACCCCCGGGGAGACGAACAAGTTGTCGGGCAGGAACATGTAGCTGTGGGTGATGTTGTTGGACTGATGAGGTCATTTCAAAGGATGTCTGAGGCATTGATCAGTCATTTGGATAGAGATGAGGCTAGGGATCTTGCACCTTTTGAGGATCCCCTGCGCACTACAGTCAGTACTGGTAGCATTCACCGCAAACTCATGCATTCGTCGAGGCATGGTTGGAGAATATGGCAATGTGATTTCCACTTCGCGAATATACCTGGAACATGAAGGTTCACATGATGGTATTTCAACTGAAGGGGAGCTCTCTTCTATAGTGGAAGACACTCCTGCCACAATTGAACATGGCAATCGAAGACGTGTCAAGGGAACTGTTTGAGGAACGGTTCTAGGAGAGGTATCTATCTGAGGAATTCATTGAGCGTCAGCTCAATGAGTTCAACTCCTTGCGACAAGGCGGTTGTACAGTTCTTGAGTACGAGGCCCATTTTATGGAGCTACTTCGGTATGCTCCGCACCTGAATACCGAGAAAATTAAGGTCAATAGGCTCATGTTTGGTCTTAATGTCAGCCTTCATGCAAAGGTTAAGATTCTAATGCCTCAAACCTTGCATGATATTGTCTAGAACGCCCTCATAGTAGAGGAGGATATTATCGGTAGGGGTTAGAGCAGGACTCCAGCGAGACCAACGGGACATGCATCATCTGGTGCGCAACAACATTAGACACTAGCTAGACATTCAACAGGATATCGTGGCTTCCAGAGAGGATCCACTTTCACTACACCTCGATGACCAATGCCTCAGTAGTATACTCCTTACTGAGGAGAACAACACCAACAACAACGTCGACTGCAACAACAATAGTTTAGGCTTATTCAACAGAGCAAACCAGGGTTCCAGGCTGGTGGGCCGTCAACTTCTACTTTGGGTACCAGGAGTACTGGACTGAAGAAAGGGTGTTGGACATGTGGGGAACCAAATTACTAGTGTGAATACCCAGTGGAGAGGATGAGAGAATCTAGATCAGCCAAATCCACTACCGTGAGAGATTTGGGCAAGGCCCATCGAATTCATGCAGCGGTGAATAACCGCCAGGCAGAGAACCAGTCGACTGTGCTCGAGATGTTAGGTATCATCGCTGACCAGACCCCTGGTATTTTAATAAATCCAGGTGATACAGAGAGTTTTATTTCTGGTGTAGTGCTAAAAAGAATTAAGGTAAAGGAAGTCAAATAAGACGAGTCTAGATTTGTAGAAATGGCTTCAGGAGCCAAACAAAAGGTTGGTGGAAAGGTTATGGGTTGTAGCCTTAACCTAGGAGAGTTTGTCACTAGGTCCAACTTGTATGTCACAACCTTAGGGTCTTATGATGTCGTGATCGGTATGGATTGGTTGGAATCATATGATGCAATACTCGACTGTAAGATGAAATGGTTGAGCTTGGTTGATGACAAGGGATAGCGATGCGTGATTTTTGGTCAAAACAAGGGAGTCTCCCTGAGGTTCATCTCTTCCTTGCAACTACGGAAGAGCATGTGCAAGGGATGTAAGATTTATGTGATCCCTGAGTTAAATGAGAAGGGAGTAGCAGAAGGTCTAGAAAACCTTCCGGTGGTGAGAGAGTTTGCAGATGTCTTCCTTGAGGAGGTACCTGGGTTGCCATCGGAGAGGGAGTTGGAATTTACCATCGACCTAAAACTGGGAACTGAACCGATAGCAAGAACTCCTTATCGGATGTCGACCCCAGAGTTACAGGAGTTGAAAATGCAACTAAAGGAGTTGTTGGACCTAGGACTTATACGTCCAAGTGTATCACCGTGGGGTCCACCTGTTATCTTCATAGGGAAGAAGGATGGGTCATGGAGACTCTGCATTGACTATAGTCAATTGAACAAGGAAATAATCAAGAATCAATATCCATTGCCAAGGATTGATGATATCTTTGATTAGATGAAGGATGCGACGATGTTTTCAAAGATCGACTTGAGATAAGGGTATTACCAGTTATGGTTAAAGGAGGATGACATCCCTAATACCACATTTAAGACGAGGTTTGGATATTATGAGTTTACTGTTTTACCTTTTGGACTGACAAACGACCCTGGGGTATTTATGAGTTTGATGAACGGGGTGTTCTGCGAATACTTGGACAGGTTCATCCAAGTATTCATTGATGATATTTTGATTTACTCTTAGACGATGGAGGAGCATGACGAGCACTTGCGCTTGGTGCTACAATGTCTACGAGAGAAAAAATTGTTTGGGAATATTTCCAAATGCTCATTTTATCAATCGAAGATTCACTACTTAGGGCATGTCATCTCCGACGAAGGTATCTTTGTGGATCCAGCAAAGTTCAAGGCTATTATGGAATGACCTACGCTGACGAATGTCCTTGAAGTGTGTAGCTTCATGGATTTAGTAGGATACTATCGACGGTTCGTCGATGGTTTTTCAAAGATATCAAACCTGATCACGGAATTGCAGAAGAAGAACAAGAAGTTTGTATGGAATGAGAAATGCATTGAGGCATTTCGGAGGCTCAAGGAGATGTTGATGACAACACCGATACTAAAGGTCTCTAACATGGACACAGACTTCTTGGTGTGCATTGACGCATCCAAGGAAGGCTTAGGCGGAGTCTTGATGCAAGATGGTCGAGTGATCGCTTACATATCGAGAAAGTTGAGAAGGCATGAGGAGAACTATGCGACGTACGATTTGGAGTTGCTAGCAATTGTTTATGCCTTGAAGGTTTGGAGACACTACCTGATTGGACGAAAATTCAAACTAAAAATGGATCACTGTGGTCTACAACACATATTTACGCAAAGAAACTTGAACACGCGACAACGACATTGGTCGAAATTTCTTAGCGAGTACGATTTCAAGATTACTTACATAAAGGGAACAATGAACAAAGTGGCTGATGCATTGAGTTAGATACTGTGCATCTTTTTGGTGATGCCTCTTCAGACAGATCTACGTGAAAATATCCTAACTTTACAGCACAATGATGACTGGTACAAAGAGGTCAAGGATTTTATCAAACAAAACACAATGATGGTACCAAAATTTGAGGGATTTACTGTGGACAACGATGGATTATTGATATTTAAAAGATGAATTTATGTACCAACCAATGACGAGTTGAGAAGTTTGATCCTAAACGAGGCTCATAGAGTAGTGCACATGGATCATCCTGGAGTCATGAAGATGAGGGAAGACCTGAAACCCTTATTCTTCTAGAAAGGAATGAAGGAAGACATAGTCAACTACGTGGCCAGATGTCTAGAATGTCAGCAGGTGAAGGTTGAATATAGACATTCGACATGATTACTAGAGCCACACATTATTCCATAATTGAAATGGGAGGTCATTTTGATGGATTTCATTGTTGGATTGCCACTGACGACAAGGTGACATGACTCAATTGTTGTGGTAGTCAACACTTTGATGAAGAGTACTCATTTTATTCCTATGCGTACGACGTATCAGGCACCTGACATAGCTAGATTTTTCATCAGTGAGATTGTGAGGCTACATGGCATGCCTAAGAGGATTGTATCCAATAGAGAATCGGTGTTTACAGGACAATTTTGGACTAGTGTCCAAGAGGCCTTGGGAACCCAAATTAACTTTACTACCGCATATCACACTGAGACAGACGAGAAGACCAAAAGAACAAACCAAATCTTGGAGGTTATTTTGCGTATGTACGTTATGGACCAACAAAAGCTTTGGGAAGATTTCTTTCCACTGGTATAGTTTGCATACAATAACAGTTATCAAAGAACCATTAAGATGATGCCTTTCGAGTTTCTTTACAGGTGACTATGTCAGACGCCTTTGATTTGGGATCGACTTGAGGATAGGGTCTTGGTGGGACCAGAAGAAATCCAAGAAATGGAATATAAAATGCAAACAATAAGAAAAAAGATCAAGGAAGCACAGGATGGGTAGAAGAGTTATGTTGATGCACATCGTGTCTATCATATTTATGAAGTTGGCGATTGAGTCTTTTTGTGGGTGAAACCGCATAAGAGTTCGATCACATTTAGAAAGGGTGCTGAAATATCTCCTAGGTTCATGGGACCTTTCGAGATTGTGGAAAGGAAGGGGCTCGTGGCCTATTGACTAGACTTGCCTGATTCTTTGAGGTGTATGTATGATGTTTTTCACGTATCTATTTTGAGACATTATGTTAGTGATCCTACCAATGTTATTGAGATGAGTTCCTTGTAGGTATCAGACAAGGGTGCACTCATGGTGGAGCCAATACATATTCTGGACCATCTCATTCGACAACTACGACATCGAACAATAGATTAGGTCAAGGTCCAGTGGGACAACTATAGTCCACACTCGACGACCTGGGAGGACGCATATGATATGCATCAGTAGTATCCATTTTTGTTTGATAAATAGACTTATGATACTGCAATACACTTTATTTCAAAAATTATTTACTTTGAAACTTTGAGACGAAGTTTAAACCAAGAGGGGGTGTATGTAACATCCCGCTCTTGCATGCACTGAGCAGACTTATTCTTTGAGGACACTTGCGTGAAAGTGATATGGTTCTATATACGATTGGTTGTTGTGATTATTATTATGAGATATTGTGGATTTGATGATATGTTATTTTTTTGCATTTACATCGACAGGTTCTATTGACTGAGTTGTTCTGACTGTGTAGGACTCTGAACATTGAGGATGTCGAGGCATCGATAAAACTCCTTGGACTCTGGATTGAGTCAGGGAGTGGAATGTTGGGGTTTGAATGTTGTTGATGTGATATATGTATATATGATTAGATATTATGATGTTGATTGTTATTGCTGACATGATTCGTTGATGGATGAAGGTTGATGATAGCTTGCTGACCAGACTCACATTTGGAGTAAAGGGGTCACGCACGACAACTAGAGGCATTGAGGGAGAGGTGTAGCAGCAACCCTGCCACATCCTACTAGCAGTCCCGTCGTGGCTCGAACTTTAGGTTAACGATTACCTAGTTCGAGAGACCCACGATGTCGTGAGGGAAGACTGTGACACTCATTCATGCTTATTCTAAGGGGTGCACAATAAGGCAGGGTCCTTATTCCTTAGAGGTCCTTAGTCTCCCACAAGATCACCTAATGGATTATTGACTCCAGGGGTTTGACGTCTACCGAATTCAGTCAAGAGGTGAGTGGCACCCTTGCGGAACGCAGTGCGTCTTGAAGGGCATGTCATGCAAAGAAAACAGAAAGAGGCAAGTGGCACCCTTGGGTCACATAGTTCTTCTTGAAGGGCACGTCGTGCAAAGAAAACAGAAAGAGGCAAGTGGCACCTTTGGAGCACGTAGTGCGTCCTGAAGGGCATGTCGTGATTTTAACTATGATAAGTTAATAAACTTAGTGCCTAGAAAACTATGCCTCCTTAGGACCTGGTCAACCTTAAAATAGATGATGGTATCTGTAAAGTCTAATAACTAAAATTTCCCTTAAAAATTGTCGCCTAGACTAGTGAAACTAAAACATAGTTCTGAGTAGAACTTGTGAATAAATAAAAACTAACTAAACATGTAACAAGAAGGGGGGGTAAGAAATTCAATCTTTAAATATTAAAGTCAAAATTATAATGGATGATTAAATTTATTAAAACAGTAAATGGTTGTTTTTATCTACACTTTCTAAATTGATTTTTAGTTAAAAAGGGAAAAGGGGGAAACTTAAAAGAAAATGAAACTTAAAGAAAAGGGGAAACTTAAAACAAAAGGGGAAATACCAACTTAGTAAGGAATCTAGCCTTTGAGACTTTCTATTTATGAACTCAACTAGGAATTAAGTAAGGCGTAAGTCATTTAAGAATTGTAAGGGAATGTTGGGACACCGAGGAGCATTTTTAGAAATGATTTTATGTGGGTGAGGGAAATAAGAATATTTAATTAATTATTAAAATTGATTTTCTGGTGCAACTAAGGGATCGGGTGACATGTGTACGGGGGAGGTTTTCCCTAATTAAATAAATGAAATAGGAATCTAATGAGGATTTGAGAAACTAATGACTAAGAAAATATATAAAAGATATGGTGGAGGAGGAGTATGGATCACATCTCACTTGCGTAATGTTATGGTGTTGAAATTTCATCTTGAATGAACTTTCTTTTGTGGAAGTTGGAATACTCATCTCGGGTAATGAGTGGTAGCTTGAACTTGTGAGGAGAGCTTGGAGCAAGCATTGTCTGGTATTGCACGTGCATGGCCCCTTTGTGTCTAGGGGAGCTCAGGATGAAGAAGAGTACCCCTAGCGTTGGTTGGGAGGTAGCGGTGAAGTCACATCGGTTGGCAAGCGGAAGCTGAACGGAGCATGCGTGGGACAACAACATCAAAACATTCAAATTTGGTTACGGTATGCTTGTTTATATTTGTGTTGAATATTAGTTAAATTCCCTGTATATGCATCTCTCTAACGTCGAAGGCACGTGTGCATTAGTGTGTTAAAAATTAGTTAATTTTCTATCCTGGCAATTTACGCTTGTGAAATTTGGTTGAAGGGTAGTTAAATTATGTTCACGTGCCTTCAGTTAAGGTACTTCTATTGTGCTAAAGTTTATGTTTTATTCAGCGTAATACTAGCCAGAGATTTCATTTTTCTTCTTTCAGCGAATTTTTCTTGAAGAGCCCAAGTTTTATGATCAGAGAATTCAAAGTTATCCCAACCTTATGCCCATTGTACCTTTGATTGATTGCAATGGCGAACCCAAACTCTGAATGTAAATGACTTCTCTACATTTTTTTTTATTGTTTTTAATACAAGAAAAATTGTGTTTTTATCATCTATTCATTTATCCTTTAAGTTATTAGTCTGTGCCTGAGCAGTGAACCAGGAGTCAAATCGACTGTCTCTCACTTAGGTGTTAAAGATTTAGATTCAAAAGACCTTCTTTCCTGTGCATGGATAATAATTGTAGGATCATTTCTCTGCTCAGCAATGAATTCTCTCCTGGGCGTTTATTCCTTTCTTAGCCTCTATGATTATTGTGATTTATTCTTTGCAAACTCATGCTTACACAACAACTGACTAAAACTGCAGGAAGGATGCTCACAAATTTGTGTTTTATTTCCATGATTGTTTCTCCACAGAGAAGATATAGATGCAGATTTGTATATGAAAAGTCCATATGACAAACCGTTGATATTCTTTACATATTTAGTATGAGAAGTCGTTGGTGTTCTTTATAAATTTTGTGTTGACAAATCGTTGATATTCTTTATACATTCGATGTTGACAAATCGTTGATATTCTTTATATATTCTATATAAAAGGGGTTGTCTGACAAATTGTTTCTATGCTTGACATATTCCGTATGACAAATCGTTGGAATTATTTACATATTTTGTGTTAGCAAATCGTTGTTATTCTTCATATATTCCTTATATATTCTGTATAAAAGGGGCTGACTGACAAATCGTTGCTATTCTTTACATATTCTGTATGGCAAATCGTTGGTATTCTTTATATCTTTTGTGTTGACAATCGTTGATATTCCTTGTATATATTCTTTATAAATTTTGTATGAAAAGTCTGTAGTAAATATTATTTATATATTCAATTTCTAATTAAATAATAAATATACAAAATTTCTTAAAAAGGGCACGACAACTCGTCCAGATTATCCAACCATTTACTACAAGAATAAAACCAATGAGAACGTTTTCCTTACTGTAATTGTTCATTCGATTGTTCCCAGCCATTGACAGCACTGAGTTGTCAGAGAAACAATTTTGTTATCTAGCTATTGATAGCACTTAGTTTGTCAGAGAACTTGAAGGAACGAATTAAATATTCGTGTATTAATTGCAATGGTAATAGATTAATTGCTTAATAAATGAATCGTTGCAAGGGTAATAACTGCAATGGTAATAGATTAATTGCTTAATTGCAATGGTAATAGATTAATTGATTAATTGTAATGGTAATAGATGAATCAATTGCAATGGTAATGGATGAATTGTTGCAATGGTAATAGATGAATTGCTTAATTGCAATGACCATAGATTAATTGCTTAATTGAAATGGTAATAGATTAATATATTAATTGATTAATTGCAATGGTAATAGATTTATTAATTGCAATGGTAATTGATTAATTGGAATGGTAATAGTTCACTCATTTGCACTTAGTCATAATGATTTAACAACTAATGGTTTATGGTTTATTTGTGTAATAGTTTAATGGCTTGCACAATATTAATGGTTGAGGGTTTAATAGTTTTATTAGCTAAATTGATTAAGAGTTTAACAGTTAATTGGTTATTATGTGCCTTGTGCCTTAAGTTGAATTGTAAATGGTGGTTGGTCATAGTTGTTACACCACATATGATTGCCTTGTACGAAAACAAGAAATCCTTTGGTTAGTTGTGCAAATTAAATTTGAATGTTGTAACCTTGTGTCTTGTTGACTTGTTGATTGGGTGCTTGCGTATAGTATAGTCTTCGTGTATTTATTGACTGTTAATTCGGTTTCCTAGTGCTTGAGATTTTTCTTGGGTTAAAGGTCTAGATATGTTATGTTGCACCATGGTTACTGTCACGCCTATCGCCATGTGACAACATGATTCCTCACAAGGAAATCATTGTTTGCCATGATTGATAGATGCGAATGATACCTAGACAAAGTCTCGTGCTTCCCGATGTGGGTGTATTGTTCGTTGTAATTGATGTTAGTACTTGTGTGCTGGAGGTCCTAACCTTGAAGGGTAGGATGAGTGGTTAGTTGATTATCACATGTTTCGTCTTTATTTTTGGTTTGTTGATTATCACATGTTTAGTCCAGTTGCATGATGTGCTATTATGTTGGGTCGTTGTGGCCTGTTGCCAGATATGCGTGCCTTGTGTTTAAAGTTGGATTGATTAATTATTGTCATTGTTACTTTCCTGCTTAAAAAAAACCGGTGCACATGCTTTGAGTGGCATGTAGTCGTAACGACTGGTTCGTTCAGTATGTCTGAAAATAAAGAACTCCACACAATTCCGAGTAAAATTTCTCACAAGTAAAGAAAGTTGCGCAAATAATAAAATATGGGTTGTTGCTCGTGATAAAGTTTGGAATATTGCATTTGTTCATTGCAGTGGATCTAGATTTCTTTGAGTTGGCACTCTCTACGGTTGAGAATTGAGGCGTTTTGTGGTCCGGTAAATTAGTTCTTTCACCTGCAACAACACATTAACGAGGTGATTTCCATCAGTATGGACATTTGAACATTTCGTGAATAAAAGAACTGCAAATTAACTCCGTAATAAAAAATAGAAACGATGATAGCTTTTCGACTGCGTCTGTCTTGCGAATTGTTATCCGCGGTGTCTTGACTACTTCTGACATCCGCATTTGGGTAAACGCTTCATACATTGGCTGTCTGATCAACGACCGAAGTAGGCTTTTTTATGCCTTTCCTGGTATAATTCTTTCTACTGATGCTGCTAGCATTAATACAAAAACTTAGTTCAAATGTCTTGAACATCATATTTAGGTATGTTCCAAAGAGATTAAAGGTTATTTGCAAACCAAATAATTTAGGTTTACCTTGGCCATGCTTTCTGCTTTTCCTGTTGTTGACACCGGTTTCCTGAAATCCCCAGGTTTGGAGAATGCTTAGGATGCTATGAAATGAACCATTTTAGGGTCCTGTACTATAAAAGTACAGTATCCTACAATATAAAAACACAGATGGCTATATATAGATCTCTTATTTTTTGTTTTTTCAAACAATTTATTATATATGACAATACAAAACCACATAAACATGATCGAATCACAAGGATCAACTAATCTTTAAATTGAAATTTCAGAAAAACTAAAAACTGTTTTCGAATTTGTTAAATTCACATTTAAAAAATCTAATCACAATATTGATTAACTAGCATACTCCAAAGGGGGAAAGGGAACGCCGAATGAAATCGGGATAGTTACAGTGTTGAAAGTTGAGTATTTTGGATTGGTGTATATTTTTGGATGATCTATGATGAACTAATAGAGGGTTAGTTCAACTGGATAGATGTGCTTCATATTCATTTGTATGTGAGTAATAATCATGTGTCTATATTTACATTCCCAACTATTCCCAATTAACTACGACGATAATCCAAATAGAATGGTGATGTGTTTGTAGATCTCATTTACAGCTGAACGAGAATCCAAATAGAAATGGTGATATTTTTGTAGATCTCATTTGCAGCTGAAGGGTTTGTTCTGTAGCACTGTGTTTATTTGTAGGTCTCTTCCTTCTTTGCCTAAAATTGACAGTAGAGAAGATAATAGAATTCTTCTTCTGATTAATGTAGGGCTTCTAGACCTGCTTTAGGATGCTTAATATTGTGTTCCTTTTTTAATATGAACTTGGTGTCATCAATGGTAGATAATGAAAGGGTATGTATGTTGTCTGCTTTGAAATATAAATCTTAGGGGAAGTGATAGTTGGCGCTGAGACATCACACTCTGCACAAGTAATGGAAAAACACAAGTTTTGTGGGGGTGTTTTAGTAATTTGGGTTCACCTTCACCCTTTTGCAAATTCCAGTGAAAACATGATACTCATCAACAAATGTTAGTGACCTAATAGTCAACTTACTAATGTTATTCCCAATAATAGCTTCTACTAAAAATATAACTATTCAAGTAGATTATCTAATTTTACAAGGAAAGTAAAAAAAATTCCAACCAATATCAAATAATGCCCAAGTAACAACCATGTAGAAAATTATTAATATAGAAAATTAATATTTCATCAATAAAATTCTTTTTTCCATCTAATCATTAACATTCCATCAATAAAATTCATTTTTCCACACACATATAACAAGCATACTAATCATTTATTTATGTTTCCCCATAGAAAAGAGGAGGAATAAAAAGAGGGATCAAAATCTCAAACTATTCCCTTGAATCCAATGGTATTAGCATATTATAAAATGGATCTCAGCGAGTTGCATGGAAGCACAATAGATGAAAATCACCCTCCCAACAATGTGTCAACAAGAAGGAAGACGCCAACAATTTTCCTTCCTTTGAGTGAGCTTCAAACAATAGGTGGGTTCATTCCATATTCTAACTATATTTTATAGTTGTCCAAGGTGGACATAAATATAACATCCCTTACAACTGCCTCTCTCCAAATAATATGGGAAGCTAGGGCATACGAGAACAATTGCATGACTCTAAATTTCCAATAGACATAAAAGCAGAAGTACAACCCACACAATGGACAACTTATGGACCATCTGGTCATGAATTTGAACATGAAAAACCTGAGACTATTTCTTCTTAGGATTTTCCAATACACTATATTTTTGAAGCACTGGTTATCAAAAGGAAATATCGCAAGGATGTAGATTCACCTAAACATTTTTTAATCCATGAAATAAATGTCAGTGTGCCTTTGTAATAATTATGAAGATGTATCACCTACACGTTTTCCTTCTTGCAGACAAGATTATGAGGAAAATACAATTATCAGATATTGACCTACACATGGTAACGAGAAGAATTTAAGTTAATGGAGTAACTCCATTTCATTTGTTAGGCCATATGGGATTAATGGTTCCTTAAACCAAACACTGTACCATATTGTTAGTCAATTAAGTGATTTCTTTATTTGGCTTCTACAGTAAGTTCTATAATTGTGGGAGAAAAAATAAACTTATTGAAGGGTGTTAAATATATTGTACCCTTAACAGTCTGATTGTACACTGCCAGCTGTACTGGACAGTTGTACTTTCTATTTTTGTCTTGCTTGAGCATATTTAGCTCAACCATCTTGCATTGTAACGGGTGTTGTACTTCTTCATACATTTCAATATATTGTTCCATTCTTTCTCTCTGCATTTCTCTTTGCTTCACAATTTATCATGGTACCAGAGCTTCAGCAGTAAGCCTCTTCACACAGTCGGGAGAGCAACTCGATCCTCACAGCGCAGAGCCTCATGGATCTTGAGAGCACGCGTCACAGTTTTTTCACAAGGCTTGGAGAACTGTCTGCAATACTCTTTAAAATATCGCCGTAAGAAGCTTGCAGAGGAAGCAGAGCGTACAATGCTCGAAGGATCCTGGACGAAGAGAACGCAGAAGAAGAAGCCCTAAAGATTCTTGTAATTTTTTCAAGAATCGTCAAAGATTGACGAAGAAAAGACGGAGGAGACGAGAAATTTTAAATAACTCGAAAATTTTCCCTCACATCTGTTAAAGATTGAAGCACAAAATGAAGAAGTCGTGAAATTCTTTCAAATCTTTGAAAGATTCACGAATCGTTTCTTTCGCACGAGAAAATTTCGTTAAATTTGGGAAAGATCGTGTCAAACACGCAAAGAAAATCCATTGAGGCTGCAAGGATCATCCTGTGAATAGATCCGAGGCAGGAAACCAGTACAGAAGGGAAGAAGGAGAGCGCGGAAAAGGCGAAAGCATTTCAGCCGTCAGATCTTGCGCAAAGGATCGACAGCCATTGGATCAGTGAGAAAGTGCACGAGGTTTAACCCTCTAGAGCGCACACGAGTGATTTCGACTTGTAAAGTCATGAAATCCTGACGTCATCTTGACCGTCCATCAAGAGACACGTGGCGAGATCCTATTCCATCGCAAAATCAGGAATCAGGAGTTGGACGAGCAAAGGAAACTGCTCTCTAAAAACTCCGATACGCGATATCACGAAATCCTGAAACGATCACAACAGTCCATCTCAGAGGATAGGTGGCGAACATCGGAATGCCCGTCGGCATTTCGGCATTCAGGGTTTCAAGTTGTCAAAGAAATTTGACATTGCAACTCACGAAATCCCGATCAGATCTCAGCCGTCCATATCTCCTAGACACGTGGCGGACATCGACGGTGTCGTCAGCGTATCAACATTCAGAGTTTCAAGTTGACAAAAATTTGAAGCATCGATAACCGCGATATCCCGAGGCTGAATCAGGACCGTTCATCTCTCCCGGCTGCGTGGCGTAAATCCAGGGACTCGGAAAAATTTCTGAAGAGGAAAGCGCCATCGGCATATCGGGATTCGGGAAATTGCGAAACCTGAGAACAAGTGATCGGGTTTCTTTCCAGTGAAATCAACGATGCAAATATAGCCATCCATCTGTTCAGGACGCATGGAAGAGATCGAAGCTTTCGGGAAAAGTCCCGATAAGCGAGTTCATCGGTTTTTCGGGATTCGGCAAATCGTGGATCAAGGAGACAAGAAGTGCGGAACATTTCAAATCGCGATATCCCGAGGAGAAATCAGGACCGTCCATCTATTAGGACACGTGGAGGCGATCAAAGCGATTCAGGAAAAGTCCCGACAAGAAAAGGTCATCGGCATTTCGGGATTCGAGAGACCAAGAGGTCGCACGTTTAAATCATGAAATCGCAAGGAAAGCACACGACCATCCATCTGCTAGGACGCGTGGCAAAGATCAAAGCAATCGGGAAAGTCCCGAAAGGAAACGCGCCATCGGTAAATCGAAGATCGGGAAATCAAAGGGACAGAAGAACTTGTCATCAGGAATCACGAAATCCCGATTCGCGATATCCCGATATGATCTGGACCGTCCGATCACTGAGCGATCTGGACCGTTGAAAAGTTGAAAGGCGATTTTTCGCATTTCGACGATTTGAAAGCCAAAGAAATGGGAAAATCCCGTAGCGCTTTAAAAGAAAGGCACGTGGTCACATTGCAAGGAGACCAAAGGGAAAATTCAAGCCCGATAAGCTCCCCTCGGCCATCGGAACATCGACATTTCACCGATCAAAGGTAAATACACCATTTTTCCTCTGTACTTCTACAATTTTTTTTTTTAAATTCAAAGATAATGGCGTCGTCTAGCAATCTAGGACCAACTCAGGGTCCGATTCTTCTGGGAAAGAATTATGAATTTTGGTCTCTTCAGATGAGATCATTCCTACAAGCACAAGAATGTTGGGAACCAGTGGATCTTGGCTATGTGGAACCAGATCCAACCGCCCCCAGTGCCATGACAAATGCGTAGAGAATTGCTCAGGCAACTCTGAGGAGAAAAGAAAACAAAGCAAAATTCTAGATTCAGAACTCTGTGGATGATTCGATTTTCTTGAAAATCACGGGCGCTCGTACTTCCAAACAGGCCTGGGACATCTTCAAATCTTCCTACCAAGGAAATGACAGGGTCAAAACAGTTAAACTGCAGACCTTGTGGACACAATTCGAGACTCTCAGGATGACAGAGTCCAAAATAGTGGATCAGTTCATGACCAGATTCATGGGAATCGTGAATCAGATCAGACTGATTGGTGAAACCATCACTGATCAACGAATTGTTGAGAAAATTCTCAGAAGTCTACCCAAGAAATTTGAAATGGTTGTAACAGCCATCCTTGAATCCAAGGATCTGTCAAGATTCTCAACAGATGAACTAATTGGTTCTTTGGTGACACATGAGACAAGACTGCATCTCACAGATGGGTCAATCTCAAATGCCTTCAAAACTCAATTCTCCTTCAGCAGAGGGAGAGGCAGAGGAAGAAGCAGAGGTCACCAAGGAAGAGGGAACAATCAAGGTAACCCTCATACCAGTGGAGGGAACATACAACAATATCCAAATCAGAATTTCCAAGGTCAAAGAAATCACCAACAATATCAACATCAGAATTTCTAGCCTCAAAGAGGCAGAGGGAGAAGGTCTAATGACAAAACTAGCATACAATGCTATTACTGCAAAAAGTATGGGCACTATGAATCTGAAT
>JZKD02S0678696.1:94510-116192 GCA_000966675.3 Picea glauca | reverse complement strand
AAACAAAAAAATATATATAAAAAATTTTACAATTCAAAATAAATTGATGAACATGATGAAATGAAAAAGAATTAGACTCACCATTAATTGTTTTTTTGAAAAGTATCAAGCTACCTTTATTGGAGTGCTTGATTATAACATCCTACTCTTATGTGCACCTGATGTAACTTATTCTTTGAGGACACTTGCATGCCAGTGATCTAGTTCATTATATGATTGACTGCTTCACTTATGGATTATGATGATGAGACCGTGAATTATTCTGTTATGCTATTTATGTATAGACATGTGCTATTGACTGGTTTCTCCTGAGTGTGCATGAATCTTGATAGATTAAGGATGTCAATGGCATGCATGGACCTCCTTGGACTCTGGATCGAGTGAGGGAGTGGACTGTATAGGGTTTGAGTATTTATGTTATTGCATATCTGACATATGATTGGGTATATTATAATGTTGTTTATGGATCGTTGACATGTTTCATTGATGGATGCAAGCTAACGATTGCTTGCTAATCAGTTTCACATTAGGATTAAAGTGGCCATGCACAACAACCAGAGATATTGGGAGAGGTGTGGTAGAAGCCCTACCACAACCTACTAGCACTCCATTGTGGCTCGAACTGTAGGTTAACGATTACCTAGTTCGAGATATCCATGATGTTGTGAGGAAAGACTGAGACAGTCACTCACGAAGATCCTAAGGGATGCACAATAATGCAATTTCCTTATTCCTTAGCGTCTCTTATTCTCTCGCAAGGTCGCCTGATGGATTATTGACTCCAAGGGTTGGACATCTACCAAAATTAGTTAAAAGGCGAGTAGCACCCTTGGATCACATAGTGCATCTTGAAGGGCACGTCGCATAAATGAAACATGAATAAAGGCGAGTGGCACCCTTGGATCACATAGTGCATCCCGAAGGGCGCGTCACTTTTTTAACACAAGTGAGTAAATGAACCTAAGTGCCTAGAAATCAATATCTTACCTTCACATGGTCAACCTTAAAATAATTATGTATGAGTAAAGTTATTAATTATAATTTTTCCCTAAAAAAAAATATTTGCTAAGCCTAGTTGAAATTAAAACCTGGGTCTAAGTAGGATATGATGACTAAAATTTATTTAAGCAATTAATAAAGGAGGGGATGAAGAAAAATCAAATTTAAAATTTAAAGGAGAAAGAATTTATCTAAAAAAAATTAATTGTTGGTTATGTGCAAAACTTGTTAAATTAGAACTTAGACAAAAAGGGGAGATTAAATGCAAAAGGAGTGTGGCACATAGAAGGGAATCTAGTCTAGATAAATTTCCTTTTAGAACTCAACTAAGCTTTAAGAAATGCATCAATCATTAAGGGAAATGGAGGTAATAAAGAGACAATAATGAACATTTTTAGGAACTCTTTTAGGTGGGTGAGTGATTCGGATTATATGAGTAGAACGAAATGACTACATATTATTAATAGATGCTTAACACAAAATAACAGAGATACAGTAAAACTGGTTTTCTATTCAATAAGGAAATAAGATGAAACTGTAAAATGCAGCGGAAAACAAGCTTGTTGGAATGGTGGCGGATTATCTTTGAGAAGAGATGTGATGGTTGTGCTCTTTCAAAAGAAGATGATTACAATGAGGCTATGAAGGCCTAATTGTAATCACCGGAAGATACCCAAAAAAAACATCGTTTAGGGCCTCAAAATGACTCCGGAAGTTCACGACCCGAAAAATGCTAAAAATAGTACATTACCAAAATTTCCAGAAAGTTGTTTTGAGACAGCTGGAAAATGTGGGTGGCCACCGATATCCACTTGGTTCAATCCTCCCTCCTTAGGAAGCAATTGTCTCCATTGCATTGAGGTCCCCCATCAAATGAGAAAATTTATGTTGAATTTGGCCCTGGGTGAGCCACTTTCCTTGGTGCAGGAGTTTCCCTGCTTTGACGACTCAATAAAGTTGGATCCTTAGCTATCAAGTTCCCTTGATCTATGTGTCCACAATTTGATCACTAAATTCATGTTGTATGCAGTCAAGTTTGAGTTGTGTTGGTGTCAATTGTTCTACTACATTTGAGGTGTCCAATAATGGTGGGAAATAAGGTCGAACGAGGGCCAGGTTGAACACTGGGTGCAGGCCAAGGAAAGGAGGAATGTTGAGCTCAAAAGAATTATCCCCCATATCCTTGGTGATGGTGTACGACCCATAATGAAGTGGGTGAATATTTCAATGGGGTCCTGTAAGGGGTTCTTTCTATAAGTGAAACCAAACTTTGTCACCCAACTGAAACTTATGTGGCACTCGATGTTGATCATGGCATTGATTGTACTTATCATTGGACTTCTGTAGGATATTTTGAACCTATTGATGGATGTCTTTGCTCTTCTCAATGAACCGGGTGGATTTGTCAGCTTCAGATGGAGCAGGAGATGAGTCAGTTGAAGTGACCGTAAGGGGAACTGCAACATCTATGGGATCCAATGGTTGGAATCCCAACCCCACTTGAAAGGGGTTGTGGTCGGTTGAGCTATGCAAGGCTCAGTTGTAACTATGTTGGACATAGGTAAGGCTCTCATCCCATGTGCGAGGGTGCTTGGAATTATACATTCATAGGATATGCATGATCATTTGATTTATGACCTCAGTTTGACCATCTATCTGGGGGTGGAAGGTCATGGATTTGGTGATCTTGGTGTCCAACAATGACTAGAGGATCGACCAGAATGTGCTGATAAATCGACTACACCGATCTGAGACAATGCTTTGTGGGATTCCAAAATGTACCCAGACTCGTTCAAAGAAGAGCTTGGTAGTGGCTTCCCCTATGATGTTCTTGCAGACAACCAAAATTTCCATCTTAGAAAAGAGATCAACAACCACAAAAACACAGTCATTTCCCTTCTTGTTGGATGGAAGGCATGACATGTATTCCATTGATATGCTTTCCCATGGCCTATCAGGAGTATTAAGAGGGGTGTACAAGCCTTTTTTCTTAGTGGTCAGTTTGGCAATAGCGTAGGCAATGCAGGACCCAATATACTTGTTGACCTCCTGTCGAAGTTTCGATTAGTAGAAATGTTTATGTAGCATCAACACTGTCCTTTAGACGCCGAAGTGTCCTGCCATCCAACTGTAGTGGGATTCCTAGATCAGCTTCACTCGCTCGCTTGATGGAATGCAGATATGGCCCAGATGACACAAAAACCCATCTTTAATATGGAAATTATTGACAATTGCGTTTGCACCCAACATTTGGTAGGTGGTGGTGAAGTCTAGTGTTGGTCACTATAATTGCTTAGTTGACTCAAACAACCAAGTGATACATAAATTATCAACCCAGGGAAGTTTGTTATTTAAAATATAACCACGCACTATATATGCTCAATTCCAAAAGAAACTTAGAGTTGTAGCAAAAGAAACTATACTAATCACACTTGCCTTGCATAAACTGAAGTTCTGATTTAAATCACAGGAAAGCCACCTACCTATTGCAGATTTTAAAGATTAATCTAAAGAATCCTGGATTACATTAAAAATAACATTTGCAACAGGAAAGAACAACTATTCTGCAACCAGAGAACGGGACCCTTATTCTCAAACAGAGACTTCAGTGCTTTGTTTCTGATTAACACTCTTTCATGAAAACAATAATGCAGAGGAAATTAATTCTATCTAGCAGAGAACAAGGCCATCCAATTCCTTCCTTTCTAAGCAGGAACCTTAATCCCTATTTCTGTTTAGCACACTTGTGAAATTGAGGTTTATAGAGAATAGGATAGTCTAATCCCTTCCTTTCTGAGCAGGGACCCTTAACCCAATCTCTGGCTAGCACACTTGCAGGAATAATGGAAATCTACAGAGAACAGGATGTTCTGGTTCCTTCCTTTCTGAGCAGGAATCCTTAACCCAATCCCTGGCTAACACACTTGCAGAGGTAATTGAAATCTACAGAGTTCAGGATGTTCTGATTCCTTCCTTTCTGAGCAAGAACCCTTAACCCAATCTCTGGCTAGCACACTTGTAGAATTAAATGAAATCTACAGAGGATAGGATGTTCTGATTCCTTCCTGTCTGAGCAGGAACCCTTAACCCAGTCTCTGGCTAGCACAATTGTAGAATTAAAGGAAATCTACAGAGGATGGGATGTTCTGATTCCTTCCTTTCTGAGCAGGAACCCTTAACCCAATCTCTGGCTAGCACACTTGCAGAAATAAATGAAATCTACAGAGGATAGGATGTTCTGATTCCTTCCTGTCTGAGCAGGAATCCTTAACCCAGTCTCTAGCTAGCACAATTGTAGAAGTAAAGGAAATCTACAGAGGACGGGATGTTCTGATTCCTTCCTTTCTGAGCAGGAACCCTTAACCCAGTCTCTGGATAGCCTCATAAAATCATCACACAAGATTGCTAAAGAATTACAAATTTCATTCAATAAACTAAGACAGAGTCAATAGTGTTTCAACAAAGCAGAATTCATTAAAAACAGTGTTTCAGCAAACAAACGTTAATCAAAGCATAAACAAAGATTATACTATCACACTTCTAAAACTAACGGGTGAATCTTGTGAAGAAGGTGGGCCCTCCCTTCTCACAAGATTACCCTGAAACGAAAAAGATAGAGAAGGATACTCAAAGCAGTCTTTTATTCATCTATCAAAATGTCATGTTATAGTCTGGAAAAATGAAGTACGTCCCTCTCTCTGAAGCTTTTCAATACATAAAATCTTGGATGTCCCGAATGATGATTTCCTCTTTATTAAAGAAGGAACCCCTTCGACACAATTGATCCAGAATTACAATGTGTATCTGAGTCCTATCTTTAGTTGGATCTACTTTCTAAACTAGAATAGGATGTCCTAGTCTCGCGCACCCAAATGCTATTACAGGAGCTGAATGAGGTATTGTTGTTACGGCTGGTGTAACGGCTTCTTCTCATTGCTGCTGATGTTGTTTCAGCATCGCAATTCGCGGGCTATTTCAGCCACGTGAATTGCACTTTTGACTGTTTTGGCATTCTTATGTGGGAGCGACGGTTGGTGCTTTGTTGACCGCTGACTATAACGGCTTCCTTTGTGTTTCAACATCATCGGTCCTGGCGGTTTCCTCCATGTTTCAACATCTGCAGCTCTGGACTGTGTAACAACTCTGTGTTTTAGCATCTGTGACCTCGGACTGTACAACAGCTTTGTGTTTCAACATCTGCGACCTCGAACTGTACAACAACTCTGTGTTTCAGCATCAGTTCTGTGTTTCAGCAACAACGACCTTGGACTGTGTGACAGTTCTGTGTTTCAGTAACAGGTCTTAGATGCTAATCTGTAGTTTCGAACACTTATGCATTTCTAATCAATGGTCAAGTACGAGAGTGATGTAAAATATTATGCAAAACAGATTAAACGTATAGTAATGTGAAGGGATGTTGTATACCTTTGGGATGATCAGATAAAGTGATAGTATGAGTCTTAAATATGGGTGATCAATAGTATAATAGTGGAAAAAAGTATAGGCAAAAAGGTATATTGTGTGGTCCTAACATCTGGGTCTATCTCATAGAGTTGGGGCCATCAAGAGGTCTCATGGGCATAAGAGTCTAGCACCATGGTGAGTGTCACAAATGGTGGTCTATTGAGGCAATCAGCAACACGGTTGGTGCTTCTTGTTTTATACTTAATGTTGAGGTGGAATTGTTGTAAGTAAGTGGAACACTTTTGATGGCGGCAATTATGTAATTTTCCTTGTGTCTACATGAACTGTAGTGGATTATGATCAGTGTGGATGAATGTCTCATTCCCAGGAATGTAATGTCTCCACTGACAAAAGGCTTGCACAATGGAGTACATTTCTTTGTCGTAAGTAGGGTACATACGGACAACATCTGATAGTGTCTCACTATGATAGGCCACAGGGTGACCATGCTGAGTGAGAATGACATCCATGGCATAGTCTAAAGCATCTGTCTCGATCTCAAAGAGATGTTGTTGGTATGATAGTGAAAGTATTGGGGCTTAGCACAAGTGCTACTTCAAATCATCAAATGTTGGTCCCACACAAATTTTTCCTTACCACCGCCCCTGGTTATTTGGCTGAGGGCCCATGCAATATGGAGGAATCCAAACAAAAACCTGTGGTAGAAATTGGCAAGGCTCAAGAAGCTTCAAAGCTTTATGAGTGTGGTTGGGGCTGGCTAGTCACGAATGACTTGGATCTTAGCTATATCCACATGTACGCCATGCTAATCAACAATGTAGCCCAGGTAATGGACCCTGTCCATGTCGAAGGATCATTTTCCCAAGTTGGCATATAGCTTGTGCTGCCACAGGGTGTGCAAAACCCATTGAATATGTTGCAAGTGTTCTGCCCAAGACTTGTTGTAAATGAGAATGTCATCTAGATACACCACTACAAAAGTATTGGTGAATGGTCGCAAAATATCGTCCATCATGCTAATGAGAGTGGTTGAAGCATTTTTCAAACAAAAGGGCATGACCAACCATTCAAAAATGCCTTCCTTTGACTTGAAGAAGGTATTCCATACATCTATCTGTTCTATCGAAACCTAGTGGTAGCCAGAATTCAGATCAATCTTACTGAAGCATTTATCCCTTGTGAGTTGATCAAGGAGGTTGTCGATTCAGGAAATTGGGTACCCGTTTTTTACTGTGATTTTATTTAGGGCCCGATAATCAATGCATTGTCTTCAGGTTCCATCTTTCTTCTATACCAGCATGATTGGGCTCCCACAAGGTGATGAGCTGGGATGAGTGTACCCCTTGTGGAGTAGTTCTTGGATCTATTGCTTGATCCCCTCATTCTCTAACATAGAGCGATGGTAGACTGACCCATTGGGAAGCAGTGCATCGGGGGTCATATTGATGGGGTGCTTGACCTAACAGTGCAGAGGTACCCCGGTAGGTGAGGAGAAGATATTTGAGTATTCTTCGATGACCTTATATACTTGCTTCTGCTGTGTGGACAGGTCGGTCGCCGACACCCTGGATGTGGTTGTGATCTTTCTCTCATTCTAAGAGCGAATCAAGAAGAAGACAAACTTACCCGTCTGAGATATGACCTTCCTGCATGGCTTGGTAGAGATCAAGGAAATAACACTAGGTGGGACTGCCTCTGGTATCTTGTACAATTTCCTATTCAAAGTAATAATAACACTATGGGGCCTAGACTCATATACATCATGATAATAATAATAATAACTCTACGAGGCCTAGGCCCAAAAGAACATCACAAAATTCGAGAGGAGCAACATCACATAATACCTTGTCTTTGAAGGGCTTGATGTCGTACGAAAATCGACACTTTTGGTTGACACAAAGATCGCTTCCTTGGTGGATCCATCCAATGGTGTAGGGTTGTGGGTGTGGCATTGTTGGCAGGGCTAGTCACTTGACAACCTCTATTGAGATGAGGTTCTTCTGGCTACCGCTATCAATGATGAAGTGCAGTGGAGTGCCTTTTACCCACATATGTGAATGGAAGAGGCGCTCTCCTTATTCTAGCTGGTCTGGTTCATCATGCTAGAGATTGGTGGTAGAAATGGTGGCACTGGGTTCCACATCAATGCTCTGTCTTCCCCTTTCTGGTTCTGACTCAGATTCAGAACCCGCATCTGATTTAGAGGATTTCACTTTTTCCACCAGCAACTGCTTTGAGCGACAATCAACAGTGTTATGTCAAGGAATCTTATGGAAGTCACACCACTTCCCTATATTTCTTTGTCTTTTCGGTGTCCTTCTTTGCTTACAGCTTGGACTGGTTGTCCTGATACTATCCATCTTTTCTCTATGCTTTGTTTGGTGGTTTGAGGCCACCCTTTCCTATATATTTTTGTGAGGGGTTCCTCGGCCCAAATTTTTGCTTTTTTTGTTTGATCTTCTGCTCAATTTTGACAGTATATAGATAGGTCATGCCCAGGGATGAGATGTCTAGAAATTAAAATTTGGTCTAGATGTATCTATGTAGAGAACCACGATACTTGAGCACCATATGTTGCTCTAAATATTTGATACCCAACTTGGTGCCTAAGGTATCGAAGATATTTGTGAACTCTGGCACTGCTTGGTCCCTTTCTTACCACAGTGTGGTCCATTTGGTATACAAGTCATCATAACTTCCAACAGGGTAGTATTGTTCCTCAATAAAATCCCTGAAGGATTCACAGGTGGTCATGATTGTAAATAACGAGGGTTCCTCTCTTTCCTTTTTCTCACGGAACGCTTCCCACCAATATTTGACATGGGGAACGACTTTGAGGAGTGAAAAAGTAATCTTTTCTCTATTCAAAAATTTATGGATATAAAAATACCCTTCTAGTAGATTAAACCACTTATCTACACCACCTGCGTCTATCTGACCTTCAAATATAGGAATATCAAAGTTTATTTGTACCTTGAAGGGGGAGGCGCCTCCACTCAAAGAAGATGTGTTGCCTGTTTTTAGCCACTGGAGGATTTGCATGAAACTATCCATCATCTTGTTCCTCTATTGCGTGAGGGATTCCTCAAGAAATGTTTTGAAAGGATCTCATGTCCCATCATCTTTCTTTTCTCTTGCAATGAGAGGTCGCTTGGGCATGAGAGAGCTTTGTTCCTCAAGAGAAACAAGCTCGAGACCCAATTCTTTGTACTCTGACCTCGTTGGGGACATGCATTAAGACGATAAGGAGAATACTACTCTGATACCACTGATCCGGATTTTATGAGCAGAATGAAATGACTACAGATTATTAACATATTCTTAACATAGAATAACAAAGATACAGTAAAATTGGTTTTCTATTCAATAAGGAAATAAGTTGAAACTATAAAATGCAGCGGAAAATAAGATTGTTGGAAAGATCTATCCAAGGAATACAATTATTGACGAAAATATCATGTGGAAATTTTTTGATCAGAAGATACCCAAAAAAACGTCGTTTGGGGCATCAAAACGACTATGAAAGTTCAGGACTCGAAAAACTGCTAAAAATAGTAAATTACCAAAATTGTCATAAATTTGTTTTGAGCCAGCTGGAAAAGGTGGGTGGCCACTGATATCCACCTGTATCAGTGAGGGAAATTGACAATTTAATTTAATTAATTAAATGAATTTCTGGTGCAACGAAGGGATTGGATGACAAGTGTACAGGGGAGAATATTTCCTAATAAAAAGTTAATAAAAATAATTTAACGTGCACTTTGGAAACTGGTCATTAAGAGAACTCTATAAAAGAAATGGCAGAGAAGGGGAATGAATCAAGACTGGTATGCATAAGGTTATGCTGCATAATTTTTCTTGAATGATTTTTCTTATGGGAGTTGGGATACCCAGCTTGAATAGAGAGTGGTAGCTCGAACTTGCGAGGCGAGCTGTGAGCTATCTTTTCTCTGGTTTGTGTGTGTGGACCCTTTGCGACTCGGTGAGCTTAGGGGGAAGAAGAGTACCCCTAGCGTTGGCTGTGAGTTACTGGTGAGGTCTCAGTGGTTAGATAAGATAAAGTGACAGCTTAGTAGTGATAAGGTCTTGGAAAAACAAAACCTAGGATAATGAAGTGATTGAAAAGACATTGTTGATTAGATTACGAATATGTTAGTTTTATTGTTGATTAGAACGTTAGCACTCAATTCCATCATGGGATATAGGACTTATTGATTTTAGACTCTTGCGCGCACCAATTCATATGTATTACATGATGATTTTAGAGTTTTGTCTTCTTGCACTCATGGATTTTTATGATCGTTAGATCTTAGACCCTTGCACAATAAAATATAATGAATGTATTTACCTTGCATTGTTGAAATAGCTTGATTGATATTAGAATGATTTGGTTTATGGATTCCATATAATGTATGATAGTTAACGATTTATAGACTTCTTGTGCAACTGATTTTATGTCATGTATGATGGTTTAGAATTTGTTTATCTTGCGCTTTGGATGATGTTGATGAATAGGTGTTAGGTTGCTTGCTCTATGGACTAACATGATGCATAAATGTTTACGCCTTATTTTACTAATGCATTGGTCACAATGTTATCGTACGATTTCCTTATGATTGGATTATTTGTGAGCAATGATCGATAAGTGAATATGTTAATATGGAAAATGGATCATGTGCTTACCTTGAAAAGATGTTGATTATTGTAAATTGATGATTGATTTAATCACGTTCCTGGAAGTGAAGTAGATATTTGGTTGCGCCTCAAAAATTAAATAAGTAGATTATTTGCGCCTTGGCTTATGTCATTGCTAGATTTATTTAGTATCTATGTTCTCTTGTGCCATGGACTTTTATGTTACATGTGTGGGTTTACTAGAATGCTATTGCGCCTTGATGAACCTTGATGATGTTATTTAGCTTAGTCGGCTTGGACTTGATTGTGTCGGGGGATGTAGACACCTCCTTGTTCCTCATAACAATTGTCGTCCTTGAGACCTTAAATGGTTAAAATCAATTGGAACCTAGCTTGAGAATTTCTTATGTGTCTTGGAGGTCCTAACCTTGCATGGTAGGTCAGGTGGGTAGTATTATATGTGTTTCTTGTGATTATATTTATGATCCTTATGATTTGTTAGGGTATCATATATTTTCTTGGTGATATCTTAGGATGGTCCTTATGATATGCGTCGAATGTTTAAGATTTGTACTATTATTCGTCGATATTAAAGGTAGAATGTAATGATGTTGGGTTGTTGTTAATTAATATGTTAATACATTGATGTGCATGTCATGGTTCATGGTGACGAGGTGTCAGCAATGTGTCGTATTGGATTATTAATGAATCATTAATGTTTCATTAATATATGTGATTGATGTGTCGACAATGTTGATTATTTAATATGATGTTTTAATTTTCCTAACACCTCTTTACAACAAAAAAAAATTGACCTATTGTACATCTCTTTTGTTTTCATAACGGCGGGGGTTGTTACATATGGTATCAGAGTGGGTTCGTCCCGCGACATGGGATCATTATGCCTTCCACTATAAAAACACTTGATTATAATTTATCACTAATTAAATTGATTTGTATTCGTGTAGGTAATCATGGTTAGAGGACGTCGCATAGGCAGAAGACGTGGTGCTAGGGGAGGAGGCGTGACGCCTCCAGTAGCATCCATGCCCGAGGGGTCGAACCCCCAAGGAGAAGAACAAGTCATCAGACAGGAAAAATAAGCTATGGGGGATGTGGTTTGGTTGATGAGGTCCTTTTAGAGGATTTCATAGGCCTTGATTAGTCGTCTGGATAGATATGAGGCCAGGGCACTGGTACCCCCTAATGGTCCACCGCGTGCCCCAGACAAAATTGGTAGAATTCACTGAGAACTTGAGAAGGTCGAGTTTCCTGAGTTCTTTGGTGCCACGAATGACTCACCCGTTGAGGCATCGTTGGATAATACGGTGATATGCTTTGCACTTCATGAATATACCTCCAACATGAATCTCTGCATGGAGGTATTTCAGTGGTTAGATAAGATAAAGTGACATCTTAGTAGTGATAGGGTCTTGGAAAAACAAAACCTAGGGTAATGAAGTGATTGAAAAGACATTGTTGATTAGATTAAGAATATGTTAGGTTTATTATTGATTAGAACATTAGCACTCAATTCCATCATGGGATATAGGAAATATTGAGTTTAGACTGTTGCGCGCACCAATTTATATGTATTACATGATGATTTTAAATTTTTGGCTTCTTGCGCTCATGGATTTTTATGATGGTTATATCTTATACCCTTGCACAATAAAATATAATGAATGTATTTACCTTGCGTTGTTGAAATAGCTTGATTGATATTAGAATTCTTTGGTTTATGGATTCCATATAATGTATGATAGTTAAGGATTTCTAGACTTCTTGGACAACTGATTTTATGTCATGTATGATGGTTTAGAATTTGTTTATCTTGCGCCTTGTATGATACTGATGAATAGGTGTTAGGTTTCTTGCGCTATAGAATAACATGATGCATAAATGTTTACACCTTAGTTTACTAATGCGTTGGTCACAAGTTACTGTATGATTTCCTTATGATTGGATTATTTGCGTGCAATGACCGATAAGTGAATATGTTAATCTGCAAAATGATTCATGTTCTTACCTTGAAAAGATGTTGATTATTGTAAATTGATGATTGATTTAATCGTGCGCTTGGAAGTTAAGTAGATATTTGGTTGCACCTCAATAATTAAATAAGTAGATTATTATCTAAGTTCTCTTGCTCCATGGAATTTTATGTTACATGTGTGGGTTTACTAGAATGCTATTGTGCCTTGATGATCATTGATGATGTTATTTAGCTTAGTATGCTTGGACTTGATTTTGTCAAGGGATGTAGAAACCTCCTTGTTCCTCAGAAAAGTCGACAGCCTTGAGACCTTAAATAGTTAAAATTAATTGGAACCTGGGCTTGAGCGTTTCTTATGTGTCTTGGAGGTCCTAACCTTGCAGGGTAGGTTGGGCGGGTAGTATATTATTGGGAGGGTAGCATACGATCTCCTTTTTAGGCGTACAATAGCCCGTTGGAAAGATCTATTTGAGGAATACAACTATTGATGAAAATATTATGTGGAAATATTCTGACTAGAAGATACCCAAAAAAATGTTGTTTAGGGCCTCAAAATGGCTCCAAAAATTCAGGACCCAAAAAATGGCTAAAAATAGTAAATTACCAAAATTGACAGAAAGTTGTTTTGAGATAGTTGGAAAAGGTGGGTGGCCATCGATATCCACCTGGATCAATGAGGGAAATTGACAATTTAATTCAATTAATTAAATGAATTTCTTGTGCAACTAAGGGATTGGATGACAAGTGTATGGGGGATAATATTTCCTAATAAAAATTTAATAAAAAGAATATAACATGCACTTTGGAAACTGGTCACTAAGATAACTTTATAAAATAAATGGCAGAGAAGGGGAATGGATCACGACTGGTATGCATAAGGTTATGCTGCTGGATTTTTCTTGTGGGAGTTGGGATACCCAGCTCGAATAGAGAGTGGTAGCTCGACCTTGTGAGGTGAGATGTGAGCTATCTTTTCTCTAGTTTGTGTGCATGGACCCTTTGCGAATTGGTGGGATCAGGGGGAAGAAGATTACCCGTAGTGTTTGTTGGGAGGTAACGGTGAAGTCTCAACGGTTATATAAGATAAAGTGACAACTTAGTAGTGATAGGGTCTTGGAAAAACAAAACCTAGGATAATGAAGTGATTGAAAAGACATTGTTGATTAGATTAAGAATATGTTAGGTTTATTGTTGATTATAACATTAGAGATAAATTCCATCATGGGATATTGGACTTCTTGAGTTTAGACTCTTGCGCGCACCAATTTATATGTATTACATGATTTTAGAGTTTTAATTTCTTGCGCTCATGGATTTTTACTATGGTCAGATCTTAGACCCTTGTGCAACAAAATATAATGAATGTATTTACCTTGCATTGTTGAAATAGCTTGATTGATATTAGAATGATTTGGTTTATGGATTCCATATACTGTATGATAGCTAAGGATTTCTAGACTTCTTGCACAATTGATTTTATGTCATGTATGATGGTTTAGAATTTGTTTCTCTTGCACCTGGGATGATGCTGATGAATAAGTGTTAGGTTGCTTGTGCTATGGACTAACATGATGCATAAATGTTTACACCTTAGTTTAGTAATGCGTTGTTCACAATGTTACTGTATGATTTCGTTATGATTGGATTATTTGCAAGCAATGATCAATAAGTGAATATGTTAATCTGTAAAATGAATCATGTGCTTACCTTCAAAAGATGTTGATTATTGTAAATTGATGATTGATTTAATCGAGTGCCTGGAAGCTAAGTAGATATTTGGTTGTGCCTCAATAATTAAATAAGTAGATTATTATATAAGTTCTCTTGCTCCATGGAATTTTATGTTACATGTGTGGGTTTACTAGAATGTTATTGCGCCTTGATGATCGTTGATGATGTTATTTAGCTTAGTCGGATTGGACTTGATTTTGTCGGGGGATGTAGACACCTCCTTGTTCCTCAGAACAATTGCCATCCTTGAGACCTTAAATGGTTAAAATCAATTGGAACTTCGGCTTGAGCGTTGCTTATTTGTCTTGGAGGTCCTAACCTTGCAGGGTAGGTTGGGAAGGTAGTATATTATGTGTTTCTTGTGATTATATTTATGATCCTTATGATTCGTTATGGTATCATATGTTTTCTTGGTGATATTTGAGGATGTTCCTTATGAGATGCGTCGAATGTTTAAGATTTGTACTGTTATGCATCGATATTAGTGGTAGAATGCAATGATGTTGGGTCGTTGTTAATTAATATGTTAATACATTGATGTGTGTGTGATGGTTCATGCTGACGAGGTGTCGACAATGTGTCATATTTGATTGTTAATGTTTCATTAATATATGTGATTGATGTGTCAACAATGTTGATTATTTACTATAATGTTTTAATTTTCCTAACACCTCTTTAAATAAATTAAAAAAAATGACATGCTGTACATTGTTTTTATTGTCATAACGGTGGGGGATGTTACATATGTTATCAGAGTGGGTTTGACCCTTGACTTGGGATCATTACGCCTTCCACTATGAAAACACTTGATTATAATTTAATTAAATTGATTTTTATTCGTGCAGGTAATCATGGTTAGAGGACCTTGTGGGGGCAGATGATGTGGTGCTAGGGGAGGAGGCGTGATGCCTCCAATAGAATCCACGCACGAGGGGTCTAACCCCCAAGGAGAAGAACAAGTCATCGAACAGGAACAAATAGTTATGGGGGATGTGGTTGGGTTGATGAGGTCCTTTTAGAGGATTTCAGAGGCCTTGATTAGTTGTCTAGATAGAGATGAGGCCAAGGTGTTGTTACCCCCTGATGGTCCACCATGTGCCCTAGTTGCTACTAGTAGAATTCATAGAGAACTCGAGAAGTTCAAGTTTCCTGAGTTCTTTGGTGCCACACATGACTCACCCATTGAGGAATGGTTGGATAATATGGTGATGTGCTTTGCACTTCATGAATATACCTCCAACATGAAGGTCTGCATGGAGGTCTTTCAGTGGTTAGATAAGATAAAGTGACAACTTAGTAGGGATAGGGTCTTGGAAAAACAAAACCTAGGATAATGAAGTGATTGAAAAGAAATTGTTGATTAGATTAAAAATATGTTAGGTTTATTGTTGATTAGAACGTTAGCGCTCAATTCCATCATGGGATATAGGACACATTGAGTTTAGACTCTTTCGCGCACCAATTTATATGTATTACATGATGATTTTAGAGTTTTGGCTTCTTGCACTCATGGATTTTTATGATGGTTAGATCTTACACCCTTGCAAAATAAAATATAATGAATGTATTTACCTTTCATTGTTGAAATAGCTTGATTTATATTAGAATGCTTTGGTTTATGGCCTTCATATAATGTATGATAGTTAAGGATTTCTAGACTTCTTGCGCAACTGATTTTATGTCATGTATGATGGTTTATAATTTATTTATCTTGCGCCTTGGATGATACCGATGAATAGTTGTTAGGTTGCTTGCTCTATGTACTAACATGATGCATAAATGTTTAAGCCTTAGTTTACTAATGTGTTGGTCACAATGTTATTGTATGATTTCCTTATGATTGGATTATTTTCATCTCAGGCCGAGAAGTAGTCTACTATGCTCGAGACCTCATCTACTATCGTTGAACAAACCTTTAGTATTTTCATATGTAGAGGTCTTACAAAGAGATTTATTTCAGGTGTAGCACTAAAAATAATTAAGGTAAAGGCAGTCGAACAGGACGAGTTTAACTTCGTAGAAATGGCTTCTGGAGCCAAACAAAATGTTGGAGGGAAGGTTACGAGATATAACCTTAAACTAGGATATTTTGTCACGAAGGCCAACCTATACGTTACGATCTTAGGATATTATGACATAGTGATCGATATGGACTGGTTGGAATCACATGAGGTGATACTCAACTATAACATGAAACGATTGAGTTTGGTTGATGATGAGGCACATATACAAGTTATTGTAGGAAGGAACTGAAAAGTTTCCCTAAGTTTCATATCTTCCCTACAACTTTGGAAGAGCATGCACAAGGGATGCAAGATATATGTGATCCTTGCATTGAATTAAAAGGTCATGGTGGAAGGAATAGAAAACCTTTCGGTAGTACAAGAGTTTGATGATGGATTCCCAAAAGAGTTACTAGGTTTTCAACCCGAAAGGGAATTGGAATTTACCATTGACCTAAAACTAGTAACTGAAGCGATAACAAGAATGCCTTATCGGATGTCGACCCCTGAGTTACAAGAGTTTAAAATGTATCTGAAGGAGTTGATGGACCTAGGAATTATATGTCCAAGTGTATCTCCTTGGAGTGCGCCTGTTATTTTCATACGGAAGAAGGATGGGTTGTGGAGAATCTGCGTTGAGTACCATTAATTAAACAAGGCAATGATCAAGAACCAATATTCGTTACCAAGAATAGACAATCTAATTGATCATATGAAGGGCACAATGGTGTTTTTGAAGATTGACTTGAGATCAGGGTATCACCAGTTACGGATCAAGGAGAAATACATTCCTAAGAATACCTTTAAGAGGAGGTTTGGACATTACAAGTTTATTGTTTTACCATTTGTACTGAGAAACGCTCTAGGGGTATTCATGAGCTTGATGAATGGGGTGTCCCATGAATACTTGGACAAGATTTTTCAGGTATTCATTGATGATATTTTGATATATTCTCAGACGATGGAAGAACATGAAGAACATTTGCGCTTGGTACTACAATGTCAATGAGAGAAAAAATTGTTTGGGAAACTGTCGAAATTCTCTTTTTATCAATCAAAGATTCATTACTTAGGGCATGTTATCTCTAATGAAGGCATCATTATGGATCCAATGAAGGTTGAGGAATGGCCTGCACCGACGAATGTCCTAGAAGTGTGTAGCTTCATGGATTTAGAGGGATATTATCGATGGTTTTTTGAGTGTTTTTTGAAGATATCAAATCCGATTACGAAATTGCAAAATAAGAACAAGAAGTTTGTGTGGACCGAGAAATGCACAGAAGCATTTCGAAGGATCAAGGAGTTGTTGATGAAAATTCCAATACTAAAAGTTACTGACATGGACAAGGACTTCTTGGTATGCACTGACGCATACAAGGAAGGCTTAGGCAGAATCTTGATGCAAGACAATCGAGTGATAACTTACATCTCTAGAAAATTAAAAAATCACGAGGAGAACTACGTGATGCATGACTTGGAGTTATTAGCCATTGTGTATTTCTTGAGAGTGTGGAGACACTACTTGATTGGAAGAAAATTCAAACTAAAAATGGACCATTGTGGTTTACAACACATTTTTACGCAAAGCGACTTGAACATGTGACAAAGGTGTTGGTCGAAACTGCTTAGCAAGTAAGATTTCGATATTACCTACATAAAAGGAAAAACGAACAAAGTGACTGATGCATTGAGTCAGAGACCAAGCATATTTTTGGTGATACCTCTTTAGACAAATCTATGTGAAAATATTCAAACCATACAACGTGATGATGACTGGTATAAGGAGGTTAAGGAATTTATCAGAAAAGACACCTTGTTGGTACCAACATTTGAGGGTTTTACTATGGAAAATGATGGATTAATGAGATATAATAACTAGATTTACGTACAACCCAATGACGAGCTGAGAAGTTTGATCTTAAACTATTCTCATAGAGCTATGTAGATGGCTCATCCTATATTCACGAAGATGAGGGAAAACATTAAACCCTTATTTTTCTGGAAAGGAATGAAGGCGAACATTGTCAACTACGTGGAAAGATGTATAGAATGTTAGCAAGTGAAGGACGAACATAGACATCTCACAGGATTAATAAAACCACACACTATTCCAAAATCGAAATGGGAGGTCATTTCGATGGACTTCATTGTTGGATTGCCACTAATGGCAAGGAGGCATGACTCGATTTTCGTGGTAGTTGATAATATGAAAAAGAGTGCACATTTTATCCTTGTGCGTATGAATTATCAGGCACCATACATAGCTATAATTGTTATCAGTGATATAGTGAGGCTGCAGGGCATGCCTAAGAGGATCATATACGATCGAGGATCGGTGTTTATAGGATGATTTTGGACTAGTTTCCAAGAGGCCTTGGGAACCCAAATTAAATTTAGTATACCATATCTCTCGGATACATATGGTCATACCAAACAAACGAACCAAATATTGGAGGATATGTTGTGTATGTACATGATGGACCAACATAAGCATTGGGAATATTTCTTTCGAATGGTAGAGTTTTCATACCAAAACAACTACCAAAGAACCATTAAGATGGCGTCATTTGAGTTTCTTTACGAGTGACCCTGTGAGATGCCTTTGAGTTGGGATCGGCTTGAGGATAGGGTCTTGGTAGGACCAGAAGTGATCCAAGAAATGGAAGAGCAAATGAAAACGATAAGACAAAGGATCAAGGAAGCACATTATTGTCAGAAGAGTTATGTTGATGCGCATCGCACTGACCGCAGTTATGAAGTTGGCAATCGAGTCTTCTTGCAGGTGAAACCACACAATAGTTCGATCAAGTTTAGAAAGGGTGATAAAATATCTCCTAGGTTCATGGGACCTTTCAATATTATGGAAAGGAAGGGGCTTGTGGCCTATTAACTAGCCTTGGATGATTCTTTGAGGTGCATGCACAATTCTTTTCACGTATCTATTTTGAGACATTATGATAGTGATCCTACACATATTATTGACATGAGTTCTTTGTAGGTATCTGACGTGGGTGCACTCATGGCGGAGCCATTCTACATTCTAGACCATCATATTTGACAACTACGACATTGAACAGTCGATCAGGTCAAGGTCCACTGGGACTATTATAGTCCACACTCAGCTACCTGAGAGGATGCATATTATATGCCTCAACAATTTCCATTTTTGTTTGATTGTTATACATTTAGATATTGTCAGATATTTTATTTCTGCACTTGTATACTATGAAAATTCAGGACGAAGTTTAAAACAAGAGGGGGTGTATTCAAAATTCCACTCTTGCACGCACCTGATGTGGCTTATTCTTTGAGTACACTTGCATGCAAGTGATCTGGTTGATTATATGATTGACTGCTTCTGTTATGTATTATGATGACGAGACTGTGAATTATGATGTTATGTTATGTTATTTATGTATACATAAGTGCTATTGACTGGTTTCTCCTAAGTGTGTAGGACTCTTGACAGACTGAGGATATCGATGGCATCCATGGACCTCCTTGGACTTTGGATCGATTTAGGGAGTGGACTGTATAGGGTTTGAGTATTTATGTTATTTCATATGTGACATATGACTAGGTATATTATGATGTTGTTTATGGATCGTTGACATGTTTCGTTGATGGATGCAAGATGACAATTTCTTTCTAATCAGACTCACATTAGGAGTAAAGGGGCCATGCAGAACAACCATAGATATTGGGAGAGGTGTGGAAGTAACCCTGCCACATCCTACTAGCACTCTCGTCGTGGCTCGAACTATAGGATAACGATTACCTAGTTTGAGATATCCACGATGTCGTGAGGGAAGATTGAGACAATCACTCACAAAGATTTTAAGGGGTGCACAATAAGGAAGGGTACTTATTCCTTAGAGGCCCTTAGTCTCCCACAAGTTCTCATGATGGAGTATTGACTCCAAGGGTTGGACGTCTACCAAAATCATTCCAAATGTGAGTGGCACCCTTGGAGAACGTGGTGTGTCTTGAAGGGCACGTCGCATAAATGAAACATGAACAAAGGCAAGTGGCACCCTTGGAGTACGTAGTACGTCCTGAAGGGAACATTACGATATTTAACATGGGTGATTCAATGAACCTAGGTGCCTAGAAAACATTATCTTACCTTTACATGGTCAGCCTTAAAATAATTATATATGAATAAAGTTATTAATTAAAAATTTTCCCTAAAAAGAAATAATCTGTTAAGACGAATTGAAATTAAAGCCTAGGTCTGAGTAGGATATGAGGACTAAAATTTATTTAAGCAATTAACAAAGAGGGGATGAAGAAAAATCAAATTTAAAATTTAAAGGAGAAAGAATTTATCTAAAAAAAATTAATTGTTGGTTATGTGCAAAACTTGCTAAATTAGAACTTAGACAAAAAGGGGAGATTAAATGCAAAAGGAATGTGGAACATAGAAGGGAATATAGTCTAGAGCACTTTCCTTTTAGAACTCAACTAGTCTTTAAGAAAGGCGTTAGTCATTAAGGGAAATGGAGGGAATAAAGGGACAACAAGGAGAATTTTTAGGAGCACTTTTAGGTGGGTGAGGGAAATTGGAAATTTAATTTAACTAATTAAATGAAGTTCTAGTGCAACTAAGGGATTGGGTGACAAGTGTACGGGGGAGAATATTTCCTAAAAAAAATTAATAAAAGGAATTTAACGTGCATTTTGGAAACTGGTCACTAAGAGAACTCTATAAAATAAATTACAGAGAAGGGGAATGGATCACGACTCGTATGTGTAAGGTTATGCTTCAGGATATTTCTTGACTTATTTTTCTTGAGGGATTTGGGATAACCAACTCGAATAGAGAGTAGTAGCTCGAACTTGCGAGGTGAGCTGGGAGATATCTTTTCTCTGGCTTGTGTGTGTGGCCCCTTTGCGGCTTGAAGGGGCCAGGGGAAAAAATAGTATCTCTAGCATTGGCTAGGAGGTACCGCTGAGGTATCAGTGGCTAGAAATCATGATCTAGATGGAGCGCAAGCATGGGACAACCACTTTAGATTCTTCTCCTTTGGTTACGGTATGCATGTCAAATTGCATTTGAATGTAGTTAAAAAATTGTATGTGGATTTATACGTTGATGAAAATTGTAATGGTTCCTTGAAGCTAGATGTGTGTGCACTTTTTTTGTTGATCTGATAATGAAGAGGCCATGGTTAATTTAAAAAAAAAAAAACTTGTGTTTTTCCTTCAAGATCGTTGTGTCCTACTTACTCTCTGTGATTGATTGTTTTACCTCTTGTTCGCTCATCTTGTGAAACTCAATTTCTATCTCTGCGCCCTGTATTCTTTTATATATCTTTGTGCCTTCTTATTTTTGCCCAATGATTAGCATGCAATTTAGATGCATTTTTATCCACTGCATTTTTTCTTATCTCCGCATTGTTTGTCTCAACATTTTTTGTTTTCATTGATCTTCACAGCAAGACATTTTGTGTTTCCTTGCATGTGAGAGAGTCTTGACACCCTTGTTTTTCCTTGATCTCACACAGCAACAAAAAAAGGGGATTGTGTTTCCTTGTATGAGAGTGAGTCTCAATGTTTTTGTTTCTTTTTGTGTGCACAAATGGTCTTCCTTGTGGACGCCTCCCTTGTTCATTGTTGGGTATGTGTTATATTCTTTGCACGAGTAGTAGTGTCTGAGCGTTTGCGCCGGGCGCGCAGGGGGGTGCAGGGGGGCGGGGCCCCCGGCGCGGGGGTTCAGGGGCAGCGCTCTCGATTTTTTTTTTTTTCGGGACGACATATTTCCGCCGGGATGACATATTTCCGGGACGACATATTTCCGGGACCACATGATATTAGGTGGTTTTTCGGCACATGGTTTTTTGCCGATGGTTTTCTATTTCCGGTTAAGGAATTAGGGTTTTGGACTAATCCA
>JZKD02S0678696.1:75988-90036 GCA_000966675.3 Picea glauca | reverse complement strand
CTTGTATGTAAAAAAAGAAAAAAAATTAAGAAAAAACACACAATTTAAAATATATATAAAAGAAAAATAATTAAAAATTAAAACTTAAAAAAATAAACATTCTTGTGTGTCTTGTCTCATCAATGCTCGAAGGATCGCACATCCACAGGAGCAACGGGTTTAAAGTCACCACTTCTATGGAGTTGCAGCCTTGTGGACATCGATGATATGGAAGGTCGCAAGAGGATGGGGGAGGGAAATTATGGGAATTTTTTTGATTATTTGGGTTGGTTGTCATTGATGTCAACGCTTGAAGAAGGTCTGGTAGCAAATTCTGGTAGCAAAAAGGTTTGGGTAATAGACCCAAGTTTGTTTGATGGATAATTGTATGTGTTTTGATATATTTGTATGTAAGACTATTCCAAATGGATAGTACATGTCATGTCATTTCCAAGGGCATGTGGAACACCACATAACTCCTCATGGTTAGAGATTTATGGCCATGTGAAGTTGGAGAACCCTCATGAGTCATCTAGAAGCCCCAAAAGGTCAAAGTAGTCAAAGTGGTTTAAGAGATTTTAGAAGGTAAATAATAAAGTGAAGTGATGAGTGTACTATAATTCAAAGTGAATACAAAAGAAATTTAGTTAAATAATAAATTTAATGGATAAATTACTAAGTTGACAAGTAGTTAGAAGTGGGTTAACCCTAAAATAAGGAAAGTGTGTTAAGATGGTTTAAAGTTAACCCCTTGAGGAAGCTACATGAAAGTATAAATAAGAGGCAAGGATATCCCATTTTAATCACACTTGAGTATATTGAATATTTACAGGTGACTGAGGTAACCAAAGGATATCTAAGATGAATTTCAGAGAGAAGGTGAAGTAAAGAAGGCCAAAATTCAAGGGAGGATAAAAAATTTCGATGATGCTTTCTAAGGTATGTTATTTACAAGTCATCTCACCATTTTCGCAATAAATGTTTTTCTAGAATGATTCAGACTATGAAATTGGGAGGTCATTGAGGAAACATATCCAGGTAGCTTTGGTACAAATTTTAGCGTGTGGGTCATTGTATTTTTGGAGTTACACTTTGTGGAAAATAGGGTTTGTGGCTAGTCCTAAAACTAGTCTAAAACATGTGTTTTGGGTAAAAATTTCATAACTTCTTCATAACATATCCAAAATTAGTAAGAGTACAATCTGTAGTATTTTGTGTACAATTTTCAGATCCATACAACAAATATTCTGTGTGGGGAACACTCTACAAGTTCACTCTCTAGAATAAGCCAGAATTCAACAAGGTATGCAATTTTTTCTATAACTTCTTTTCTGAGAAGTTCCAAGTAGTGAAACCTAGAGGAATTGTATAAAACACACTAAAGAACATTGTGTACGATTTCCAGATCTTTATTCATTACAGGTACATATATATTTTTATTTCAAGTTAGGGTTGTTGACTAATCGAAAACTAGTCATGTGAGACTAAAGTAAAGTTTGATGAAAATGTTAGTCTTTTGTTGTTAAAGTTAAGGAAGGTTTGTAGGTATGTGATCGTATACACTAGGTCTATTACAGAGCTAGAAATCAAATTTGGATGATGAAATTGATGAGGGATTTTAGTTGAGGTACATGTTGGGTACATGGTTGAGACAAGTAGTTGATGAGTTGGAACATACATGAAGTGTATAGTTGCTGATGTTGGTACATATTGATGAGTCATAGTTTATGAGTAGTTGATACATGATTGATACATACTTGGTACATGGTATGATGCACTTTTTAATGGTATAGGTTGATTAAAGGTTGGTGCATGGTTTATGCACTTGTTTATGGTACATGTTGATTACAGGTTGATGCATGGTTGATACATGGTTCGGGTTATTGTTACAGGTTGTTTGGTGCAGGTTTATTGGTACAGGTTTACAACAGTATATCTCATAGTGATAGTGTGATAGTGGTTCCATCATTCTACTTCTATGTCAGGGCGGTTGGACGGGGCAAGGATAGGTGGTTGTAGCCATATAACTTATGGGGTTTTATCCTCCTTCTGGTTGTAGCCAAATAATTCGGGAGTTGGATCTTCCCTCGGGTTGTAGCCTGAGAAACTAGGGGGTTGGAGAACCTTCCAGTTGTAGCTGGAAAGCAAAGGAATTTGGTGCTTCCAATGAATGTAATTCTTCAAGACATATAAGAAAAAACATTTTGTGGTTTTTTTCCGCTTTGGGTTTCCACGTAAAAACAATGGTATACTCAGTATGTGTATGATTGCTCATTTTTTAATTTTTTATTTACTCTGCAATTATTGGATGATAATGCTACACTGATATAACACTTGCATTATATGGTTAAAAATTATTAATTTTCTATATTACTGATTCACCCCCCTCTCAATAATCCAACAAATTCCTCTTCCCCTTCCATCCCACTAGTGCCCAAATGGCTACCTCTCTACAGGAGTGGCAACCCTTTGGGTGCTAGTGGGATGGAAGGCCACAAGATGAGGGGGAGGGAAATTCAATTGAAAGGGTAGGGGGAATTATTCTAATAATTGGCCTCACTCCTCCTCCCACACTTTATTTAGTTTAAAATTTAAAATTTTATTAATGTTTTTAGTTTTTGTTTGCATTTTTATTTTATTATTTTTAAACTTATCTTATTTTTCAAAAAATAGTGTATTATAATATTTTTTTTAAATACATGTGTTAATATTTAGATTTTTTTTTCAAAAAATTATAGAATTATTGGTTTCAATGGGCCTCGTTCTACATGGCGACCCAAGTAGGAAACGGTCACTATCAAGAGGATATACCCAAAACAATATAGGCATATTAAGGGTTGGTGTGGACTAGACCGGATGTGATCCTGAGCTGATTTTGATGGCTTAGATTCCCTAACGTCATGGTTTCTCAGCTACAGGCTAGTCTTGTGTAAGTCACGAACACGCTAGCAAACAAAGAAACACCAATATATATATATATATATATATATATATATATATATATATAAATTTTCTTTTTTTTATTATACATAATTTTGAATTATTTTTTTTTATTTAAATTCCAATTTTTTAATCGTTTTTAAAAAATGTGTTCTATAATATTATAATTTATATTTTTTTCATTATACATAATTTCGAATTATTTTTTTTTATTTAAATTCCAATTTTTTAATCGTTTTTAAAAAATGTGTTCTATAATATTTTTTAACTATTTTTTTAATATTTAGTTTTTTTTTATAAATTTTGTTTTTTTATAAATTTAAAAAAATGTTTTTTTTCCAATTTAATTTTTAAAATTTAAACTTTTGTAGTTATATTTATAATTTTTAAAACAAATATTATCATTTTTCAATAAAAATATTCATTTATATATAGATATTTAAAAAAAAAAAACATTTATCTTCATTTATTTTGATTTTTTTATAATAACTTTTTTTCTTCCTACTGGGTAATTTTTTTTCCTTCTTTTTTTATAATTTGATTTCCATCACTGTCAGTTTTTTAGGATCTTGTTTGAAAAAAGTTGTAATTTTAAGCTTGAAAAAATAAGTAAATCCCCTACTTATAGCAACACATTTCAATTCATATGTTGATTTTGTGGTTTCCATTCAATGATATTAGTTGTCAAGACCATGATTTTAAGCAAGTTATATTGTTGACCTCAAAGAAGTGGTGCTACTAGTAGCACCACTCTTAGTTTTGGGGGTCAATTTTAAGGTTTTTTCTCGTAATGGTATTGGTTGTCAATATCATGATTTTAGCTAAGTTGTACTTTTGATCTCGAAAAAAAAGGGTTGATGTTGTGAACCTCTTCTTTCGAGGGTCAATTTTAAGGTTTTTATTTGTAATTTTATAGATGACGTTTGAAATTTTTTTTTAAGTTTAAAACTTAAAAAAATGAGTGCTACCGGTACAATTTTTTGAAATGGCGAAACAAATATCCCCTAAATATGACCTCTAAAAAAATAAAAATATAGAATGTTCTTGTTAAGTTGGTAGCTATCATATAATAGGCCAAGAAGAGAAAAATCTAGACTTGAAACCATAATAAAGTCTACATAAGGAAAATAATAACAACCCTCCATAAGGCTGTGAGGGCAATCAACATCATAATCAAGATAGCCTACAGTCTTTCATATACAATTCAAATCTTGAGACCCAAGAAATGATATTTTATTATTTCCCTTGTTCCTTTGAGCTACTTTCCCTAGATATAGGCATAGATGAGGCCCAAAGAACATAAAAGAAACACTTACTTTTATTTGCCAAAAGAAAAATTTCCTATAAAGGAGGAACATTGTTAAACCCTAAATAAGTAGAAACTATACTTCTAAGATAATATGAAAATGATGCCCATACAAATAACCCTTAATAGGGATGACTAAATGTAGAGATGAATCACCAATAGTAAATGTTACAACTCATATTGTATGAGGTTCCATGATGTGATTTTCATCATATTGATGGAGATTTGGTACTAGAGCTCTTAGAACATTGGATTGACTTAGGGGATATATCTTCATGGAGCCCCTTCTTTTCATTGCATTGGATTACTTGATGGAGATCTTTGGTTGAGAGATTCTCACTTCTCACTACAAGGAAAATACCCTCTAGCGGAGGATTTTAGTGTTACAAAATTGACAAAAATTGTCAAAACAACCTCTGCAAAACATCAGTTTTTGGTAGCGGATGGTTTTTTGGAGATTATAATGGAACTTCATTATAACTAAAAACGTTTTGGTAGGTGGAGATTGTAGCGGATGTTTTTCCATGTGGTGCGCTTCACATGCCATACACATCGATGCACTTAAAACATTAACGCATCGGTTCCTACATTGCAAAATAGGCACCGAGCGATTCCTAAAATATTGGATCCCCAATGCGTTTATACGAAATATAGCCCAGTGCTTTAATAACAACAACGTATTGGTCAAATATATGATATTGAGTGTTAATCCTCACATGTCAACCAAACCATCGGTGCCTTAATAGGAATAAAGCACCGAGAAAATCGACGATAACATGAACCTGTGTGTTAAAAAACAAACAGGACCGGTGCATGATGTCGAGAAGACTCCAATACAGACTGGTGAAAGAGAAGCACTAGTGTGCTAATAAATTGAATCCACTGATAAGCCATATTATTATTATAATTTTTGGTTAAAACAGTATTAATATCGGTGCTTTTTCAATTTATGTTAGCACTGGTGCATATTATGTTGCAATACCAGTGCGTGTTATATTCAAAGGCACCAGTGCTTTTTATCATTGAATGCACCAGTTCTCATTTTCTCTTTTCAAAAGCATTGACCTGTAACAATGCACAATTATTGTTATTTTTTAATTCATTTGTTTATCAAAAAATTGACATATATCTTATAATAGTATTCATATAAATTAAATTTTGATTAGTGTATTTGGATACGATGTTTGGATTATCTTCTTATATCATCAATGTTTGCATCTCTGCATTCTAATATTTATTCATCCATATATTTATTCAACGATGTAACATTTCACATGAACATTGGACAAAAAAAAACAAAAAAAAAACATGTTTTATTATATATGAATAAGAGACTCTTTGTCATACAAAATGGAACCCTTATTGGTAACCCCTTTTCTTTACATTGGGACAGTACTATGTCAATTACATTAAACAAAATGTTTGATTTTCACAGAAAATTATTTCAAAAAATACAACAGCTTGCAATGATATCCAAGTATATTGATCATCATTCTTCACTAGAACTGTTGCCATATGTGCTCAAGCTACTTCCATGACTTGGGTTATTTGGTTGAATGTTTTGTTGATTGGCTCAATTTTTTTCTTCTTTTTCAAATGATTCCATCTACAAAAATAAATAAAAAAGTGTAATAAGTGTATCTACATTGGTGAGAATAATGAAAATTGAAATAAATAATATACATGAATGTAAATTGAAAAGCGACATACCATAGCAAGAATCGAGTCCTGAATGATACACATTTTTTCAATACCAATTCTCATGCATTTTGTCAACAACTCTTTTGTTGACTCATTTCCATATTTTGTTTCCTATAGTTTTAATATACTCCATTATAAAGTATAGATTTAATATATACTATTGTTTTGTTCTATTAATTATAAAATGAGAGAACTGAAACAACATAGATACTTACAAATTCCACAATTAATTTCTGATATGCCAACATATGCTCACAACCCTTACTTAGCCCAATGTTAATCAATTCTTGCAATGACTCTTCTTTGTATGCTAGCACATGTTAGAATACATTCAAGGATGGATGTTGTAAAACAACTTAAAATATACATAAATGAAATCTTAAGTTAATGTTATAAGGAAATAAGAATTACTCACAAACTTTTCTATCAACCTTTTTTCTTCCTTGTCGTCTTGTTTTATGTGCTGAATGAGTTCCATTTTTTTTTTTTCTACAAGAAAACACTTGAAAATTAATAATTAATGATAAATTATTTATGTATATGTACCTAATAGAAAAATTCAATGATTTCATACATTTGAAGCACGTTGTTGTTGAGATGGCTCCTCCTATGATGTAATTATGTCAATTTATTTTACCATCTCCTTGTACACTTTTTTTGACATTCCTACTGGCATATTTTGGATATCAACTCGTTGATCCTTTTTTATTTTCATAATCAAAGTAACATGACAATTAAATATTTTTTTATTGATATATGAAAAATAGATCTAACAAGATTGATATTAATAACTTAGGAATGATTTGTAGTAATTTATACATATTCTAGAAAACAAAATTAGGAATATTACTTTTTGAATGATTCTTTTTTATTGTTGTATGTCTTTGCTATTGCAAGTCTGACATGTCTCATTGACCATTTATTTGAAAATTCTTCCTGTAGTTTATATATAACCTGGTTCTTTGAATCATTGGATTGATTTCTGTATTGTAAGTGGAAAGTACAGCTATATGTTCGTTCCACTATATCCCTCATAGTTTTGTAAAAACATTTCCACCCTTCATTAACTTCTAGCACCACTCCAGATGATCTAAGGACCAATTCATCATCATTTACATCTTCTATAATTTTATTTTCTTAGGATGACATTATGTTCCTTCGTTGCTGGTCTCATTTGTAGAACATTAAACATATGTGAATTTTGTTTTGAACATGTTATCTAATATTTTTAAGTAAAACATTAATGAAAAGTATTAAAAAAAAACTCATATTGAATAGAATTTTTTCATTCACCTAGTTCATCCTTTTGCAATTTTTCCATCAAGATTTTATTCTCTTCTTCACTTAAAACACAAAGAATCTTATCGAGCTTCTTGATTTTATGGCTCTACATGACACACACTAACCAATACATATTAGTTAAACTTACATATAGTTCAAACATATTATTTTTTTATAGAATTTACAAAGAACTTGTTTTTTTAACATATTAATTTTGTATAGAATTTACAAAGAACTTTCATTTTTTTCATTTATGGATGTGTTATCTTTGTATCCATCATAATTTTTGCTACTTGAACTATTCTCATACATTTTTTTATTAATATAAAACCTATACCATTCAATATAGAAGATATTAAATACATTTTATAAATAAATCACATAATTTTTACCAAAAAAAATATCCTGGTGTGTTGTATTAATATTAAAGCACCAGTGTGTTACATGTTATCAAATGCACCACTATAAAAAGATTTAAAAGAACAATAAATTAGAGTGGTGCAAAATATATCGCTAACAACATCAATGAGTTTAATGTTAAAAGTGCATCGATAGGAAAAAATTTCAAAAACATTAAATTACAATGATGTGATAAGTATTGTTAACAACACCGATCCAATTGAAAAAAAATGAAAATAAAAAAAACCCATAAACAAATAAATTCACACATCCATGGACGAATATTTTTAATTATTTGTGGCATAGTCAGTGCGTTTGTATCTGTAATTACACCGGTGTGTTATATTACAAAAGACACATTGATTACCCGAAACTATTTTTAAAAACAAACATGACAGGGCCGAGAGGATTTGGATTCGATGCATCACATGTCAAACACCTTTTATATGGAAACATAAACCCATTAAATCTAAAAACCTAAAATGAAAATCTATAAATATGAAATGATAGAGGGAGTTAAACTCTAAGTTGAAGTTTTGCAGTCACAAAAACAAGAAGAAGCAAGGGTTTAAGGTAAGTATGATTTATTTTTTTGAATCACAAAACCCTCCGATTTCTGATTTTCTGAATAATGTTGTTTCTCAAAAAGGGTTTTGAATGAATTACCATACCCTTCCAATTCTGATATTCTTAATAACTCTTATTTCAAAAGTATTGATCAAATGCTCCATAGTGCTCCCCTGTATGCCTATCTTGGAAATTTGTACCTTGTAAATTTTGGCAAAAATAAAATATTGAATAGCTTAATACCCATGAAAGAATTTATGAAAATTGTTTTAAATGAATCACCATAGTTAACTTCAAATTTTGATCTTCTAAATAAATCTTGTTGTTCTAAAGTATTATGTTTCTCCATAGTGCTCTTCGGTATGGCTCTTGCAAATCTTTCCACTATAAATTTTGGTAAAATAATGAAACAATGAATAGGTTTTTACTATTTACATGTCTTTATGAAATTAGATTTTAAATTCCCTTTCATTTTTCAATTGTAAAAATACATATTCACGCTTTTTTTTTATAATTTTTTCGAAACTTTTGTGCGTTTATTACTTTAACACATTAGTGTTGATATGTATACGACACATCGGTGTGTTTTAAAGTTTTGGAGAACCGATATTGGATAATTTTTTTTTATTATTATTTGAATTCATGGGACTGGTGTGATCCATATATAAATGCCCAGTGCTTTACAATGTTCTAGATGCACCAATGCACGTTTGTTACAATAACGCGCCATTATGTTTTCAAAGTTATATGGATTTTTATTTGCACACAAAATAATTATTCATATTAAATTATTTTTCATGATGCATCCACTTGACTTGCAGTATATCATAGTGTACATTTTTGCGCTTAAAGTCACCTTATTCTTAAAAACAATTTACTGTTGATTTTGCTCAAATGCAACGAGAAAAGATTACAATATCGAATGTCAGATTATTCAAATTCTAGCCCATTCCATATTTCTCAAAGTCCATCGTGAAGTTATCCCTTTCCATCTCCAGTAAGTTCGTATTTTATTTATATTTCGATTATCTAATTGAATTTATTTTTGTTATCCATGTTAATCTGAATAAAAATGTATCCAAAATTGCAGGATCCTAATTTAGAATCAAGTTCATATGTAGATAATATTCTAGTACCAATTCAAAAAAGTTGGAATATCTTATCAGGAGAAACATACTGCAAGAAGTTGGTAGATGAAAATGGACAACCACTTTATGCTGCCAATAGTAACATGCCATCTTCCAGCTACAATCATGGTTCAGTGATGGTAATAAGTGTTTCATATAATTTGATTTGAACAAATCAATTTCATTGTGCTTACTAATATCATTGATGTACTAATATTCAATATTTTTGACATTAGGATTCTAGTGATGATGAGTGACCTACCTATCATCTTCTGTTGCACCCCACTATAATTTCAAATCAAGAGAAGGTTGTAATAAGAGCACAACTTGGAGAGGAAACATACCAAAAATTGTTGAATCAACCACCTATTCAATTCCCACTATGTCCAGATTCACCAATTAGGAATGACTAAAACAATATTAGTTCTTCACAAGTTGGAAATGGAGTCAATGAAATAGTGCTTGGTATGGATGATTATTTATGGGATACAACTTCCATGGAGACGATGCTGTTATATGCATTCCAAAATGATGAATGAGGGGATGATACTAATATCATTGATACCTTATTTGAAAGTCTAAAATATGCTTCTACCACCCATATCTTTGGACCTAGTCAGTCAAACTCTACCCAACTGGGTACAACAATGTTACTGTACAAAAGAAAATTTTGGCATGTCAAACGCATGTTTCTCGGAAATATTGAGGTAATTTATCATCATTAAGTCCCTTATAATTTGAGAAATCTTGTCACATAATAAACATTAAAAACGATCGATTTTATGAACGTTAAATAATGTTGTACATTTCTATTTCCCACTAACTGCAAGTTATCCAAAGATAAATTTCTTCCCAATGATAATGTCTTGCTCGATAGCTGTGAAGAGGAAAAAAAATGTTGAAAATATTGGATGTTGAGTACATATCATATCATGCATGTTCGAATGATTCTATTCTATATAGAGGAGGATATGCAAAAAATAGATATGTCCAAAATGTGGGCATGTAAGATATCATAAATCAAATAAAAAGGGTAAATCACATGGTTCTCCTCATAAGATATTGACGCACATGCCTATAATCATAAGGATTCAAAGTCTCTTTCATTGCAAAGAATTAGCCAGGTTGCAGAGATGGCATGCCTCACACAGAAGTGATTTGGGAGATATGAAAATCCCAATAGCTTCAATAGCCATGAATCATATAGATGATACATGGCCCGAAAAATTCAAGGATAAAATACGAAGTCTGCGATTCAACATAGCCATGGATGGCCTCAACCCATATTCCCTCAAAAACACCAACTATTTTGTTTGGCCTGTAGTAGTGATTGTTGATGCTTGAATATGTTAGGAGTGAAATGAAAACCTCATGAGAACATTAGTACCCCTTCGTTTTTAGAGAGTTGGTTATCCTCTTTGTCTAAAATATATATCTTTGAATATCTTGAATTAGGGAGAGTGATAGGTAGAAAACCCAAAATATTTATTTCTTGGATTTATATGAAAATGGTTTTTCAATAACCCAATATGATATTTATGTGTAGCAAAAGTCTTTTTACAATAAGAAAATATTGAAGGAGTGCTTCAACATCATAATTAAATTGTGATCAACATCACACACAATCTTCTTAATAATATATAAATGCATACATATCTTCTTCATGAGAAATAAGAGATAATGATTTGATCATCTCAAATAATTTTAATAGAGTACTGCAATTAGTAATAAAAGATAAATTGATAGTTCAACCTCAAATATCTCATACTTAAAACTAAAAGTTACAAGATAGAGTCAAGATCAACCCGAAAACAATTCTTTGTAGAGTTTATCCATGAGAAATGTTCTTCATTACCAAAACTTTTATAGCCATGTATGTGGCTGAAAATAATCCATGATCATACAAGAAATGTTTGTAGAAGAATACAAGAAAAACACTCAACAACTCAGCCTTGTGCCCAACTCTAATATTCAAGCATAAATCTATGAGAAGTGGTGTGGAAGAATAGAAAGAAAGGAGAAGATGAAGATTTCTTTATTTTGATCAGAATCTTGATTGTGTATCCATGGTTGTAACATCTTCTTCCTATGATATTCTACCATGCCCCTCTCACAATAATGATTATTGTAACCTTTCATGAATCCTTTCTTCTCTTTTTAAAAAGATATTTTCTAACTACTTGAGTAGTTAGGGTTTTCGTCCTCTCTTGAAATACCCTTACAAGTTTCTTATTGAAACATTCCATTTAATTAGTGCCTAGTTAATTCATCATTAATATATCATCAATATATACATATCTAAAATGGCTCCATTTCCCTTTTTAATAAAAATTTTTAAATAAACTTTTATTTTCATAATTTAATTAATTTCCCATTTAAAATATGAGGACTATGTTTTAATTTTATGGAAATGATAATCAAATTTTTATGCATGTAAATCACTACTTATGTGATATTAAACATATTAAATTTCCAACGATATAAATTTTTCTCAAATCCGTAGCCCGGATCTCAATATATGAGCTGATGAAGTTGAGTTGTCATGCAGGCCCATTAAAAATTCAGTTGACTGATATTTTATTTGCTGAGAAAATTATATGAACTTTCATCACTTGAAAAATCTACCACCATGTTCTACGTTGAAATACATTTCCAATGGTATAAATTTTGCATGATTCCGACACCTGGAGCTCAAGTTATGGCCTACGCAAGATCAACACTCAACCATCGTCGATCAAAATTGATGGGCAAATGTGGGCCCTTGGATGAATTTCATGATTCCCTTCATAAAATTCAACATTTTGGTTTAAAATTCTATCCCACATGCATTGGGATATCATATTCTTCATGATATATAATACTAAGTGTTTGATACACTTAGTAAGAAACATGAGAAGAGAAGAAATTATGGGGCTTGGAGGATTCGACCCTTGGAAAATGGTTGAATAAAATAATAATTTTTGGAATCCCGTCATCGTCCACCTCATGCAATGTCATAAATGAGTTACGCACACATGTCATCATGGGAATGGTCCACATCATAGCCATGTGTCATCACGGGGTTTGCTTCCATGTGTCACGATTCTCAGCTTACCATGTGTCAGCACGTGGTTGGTTGCCACATGCCATGACCTCATTCATTACCATGTGTCATATTCTCATTCACTAATTTTCATGCCTTGGAATAGCTTTGATAATTTGGATAAGTATGGGAGATGGGACAAGAGGGGATGAGGGAGAGGAGGTGAGTGAAGTTAACCATGAATTTTTTTTTAACCCACCAACCCGCGATTGGATGAATGATCCAAAGAACCTAAGTATAGAATAGAGGTCAGTCGGACTCGCAAGTATCAAAAGAATGAGACATTTGGGAACCCAGGATCCACAATGAGAATAAAAGTTAAGTGATGGTCAAATTGTAGAACATGGAAGTTGATGTGCAATGTGAAGGCTGCAGAACAAAGAAGGATGAGGGTTCGAATCCGCAAACCTGCGAAACTGAAAAAGTGGCTAAGTGTTAAAACAAACTTATGAGATAAGAAAGTGGGTGGAAATGAAGGCCCTCCAACCCATGAATTCATAAAACATTTTAAGTGTTAAAGTTTTGAATGAGAAGGGAGGTAAGGGTATAAATGTAGGCATCAGAGATAGAGAGTGTAATATGTAGATAGCGGGTTGGAAAGTGAGGGAATGTGAGAATATGATGGAATGTATGAGTCCACCAACTTGCGAACTTGATGAGGAGACGAAGGAAAAGTCCCAAAAATGTCTAATTGTAGAGACTATTGGATCATGTGGAGAAGAGTGGTGAAAAAATAAAAAAGGTTTTGTGTGGAGATGGAAGGTGAGAGAAAAAACTGATGAGAGTACTTCATAATTATAAAATGTAGAGGAGAACATGATACTTAGAAAATTTCTTCATAATCTCTCCTTTAGACCTTTAGACCAAAGCTTAAATAAATTAGGCATACATAAACAAACTTCTGATCCAAAAGGTGCATGATGAAGTTGAGACTGAGGGATGTAGAGTGAACTTATAAAAGTTCAAAAAATGTATTCTTTTGATATCAAGGATTTTATGAATCCAAGAGAAGGAAAATATAGATGAACAATTTTGGTCAACAACTAGCTTCAACTATGGGACAGTGATCCCTTGTGGGTTACTGAGAACACCAGAATTTCAAGACCAGTTTCCTTCTCCATTGGGATATGGAGTCATATTCAAAATGAACTCTTATATTTCTTCTTTTTTCATGGAGTTATCTTCAAACTTCAATAGAAATACTATCTTATTATGCAAAACTAAACTGAAGAAACAAAATATATACATACATGATCTACCTACCCTAACTTACTTGAAAGAAAGGGAAACTTTAGGTATAGGAAGATTTCCAATGGAGCCATTCGAGCATCCAATTGACCTGTGAAATGGGATCCAATAGTGTAACATCCCGCTCTGGCGCACTGAGGACACTTATTCTTTGAGGACACTTGCTCGCAAGTGATCTGGACCCTTTTTGATGTTAGACCTATGATATTTGATTATGATGTGATTGACAGATGATATGATGTGTTACTATTCATGTAGACGGGTGCTATTGACTCAGTTTATTGAGTGTGCAGGTCTGTGACATTGAGGATGCGGAGGCATCGGTAGACCCCCTTGGACTCCGGACTGAGTCAGGGAGTGTGCTTTTGGGTTGATATGTTTATTATGATGTTGATTTGATTTGATGATTTGATGACGA
>JZKD02S0678696.1:62349-74770 GCA_000966675.3 Picea glauca | reverse complement strand
GTGAGCTCATTGAGGTCGGCAAGCAGAAGCGGGAGCGGAATGGAGCAGGAGCAGTGCGGAGCGCACATACATCACCAAGCGAGGCAAGGTACGCTCCTCTATTTTGTAGAGTAGAACAGTTACTGTATGGACTTGTAGTCATAACTTGTTTATAAATTGTAGCTTCAATGGTTATCGTTATTCTGGCACTTGATGTTGTGGTATTTTCGCTCTCAGATTGTTATTGCGTGGTTCCGTGATTTCCTTCATGAAATAAACGATTAGCGAACCCCTCCCACTACCTAGATCAACTTTCGACTGTCATTACATATCTGGATTCAGGGCGAATTTGTGTCTGTTAGGGTTGTGAAGTTTTATGTTTAGTTTTATAAGTCTGAAATATTATATCGGATGCGTTGAGTGAGCTCCGTAGAGGTATTCTTTTACCACCGTAACAACCCTGGCGTCTTTGCCTCATTTCCTCTTGAAGGTGGAATCCTCGTTATTGACTATCTGCTCCATCCCTAAAACGTATTCAGAACTGAGATCTAACATTCGTCGTGGTTGAAGCCTGCCCCCTCAGTGGAATGGCACTTTACCCACAGTTCTGTTGATGATTCCGGCATTGTAAGCTAGGACTAACCTTCCACGGTTAATCAAGGAGTGCGCTGTGTTGTTGGGAGCACAGAGTTCTGTTCCAGTTTCTTCCCCTCCTTAGCGGTAGCTCAGCCTCTAACCGAAATTCGAGTAGGGCCCCCGCATCTTGAACCTTAACAGGTTTTCATGAGTTCAGTTTGGTTAGTCTTGTCGATTCGTGCCTCGCTGGCTGTCACGATCTCTGGTTATGAGCCAGATCATTTTTCTTTCTTCCTTCGACCTCTAAATTAAAACAAAAACAAAGAGACAAAACTAAACAAGCAAAATCGCAGCGAAATGGATTCCTTTCAGCTCCGGCCACGCTCAAACTTTGTTAAGGCTCGAAATTGGCCAGGAGAATCCCTACGGTGCAATTGAAGAACTCGGGGGATTATGGCGCTAAGAGTAAGAGCAGCACTTTCTCCTTGGCCAGCAGGACTGGAACGTTTACCTCCGCTCAAAAAAAAAAAAAAAACTCCTAACCTTGTTACAGTGTTACCCGCGACTGGTGGTCGTACCCAGGCTTGCACCGCGGCCAGTGAATTTTTGGGCATACTTGTTAGGAAATCCCTTAACTCCCTCTTTGAAGGCGCTGCAACAGTGACAGCACTATGCACCTCGACCCTTTCGTAACCGACGTGCAGTCAGCACTCGGTTCTCGTTGTCAGACCCAGATTGTCTACTGGACGAGAAAAAGAAAAATTCACCGAACTCAACCCCCGGTCTGTCTATATTCATTACCGCAATAAATTCGCGCGGTGAGTTCGTCCAGGGCATGGGCTGTAACCGCCACGATTTCCGTTGTCGGATTCACCTAACCATGCCAGTGTAAATCTGGGTGCGTTTTTCAATCTCTGCCTCGACATACTACCCCTTATACCTTCTGGAAAATTGCGCCATGAACGAACAAATCGGTTGATCTCAGAAACGGATATTTCCCTTTATTGTTAAATATTAGATATGGTCTGAATTTGTAGTTGCTGTGATAATCTGAGGTGCGGGGGTAAAGCAATTGTTAACGTATTAATACAGTGTTGTAATAACTGAAAAGGATGAACCACTCTTAACCTGCGTACACGTTGATCATTCGATGGAATAAATATGTTGCGGCCCTACCTAAACTGTCCACTTTTAATGATAATTTATTATAAGTTATCATATTGATTCTTAAATTTAGACACTGATGGATTACAGTGCCTTTGTTTTATGACGATAAGCTATTACAAGTTATTATAATGATTCTTTTTCCTTGAAAAAAAAAAAAATTTAACCCGAATTTATATTGAGTATAAATCCCTTTGCAGACGAAAGCTACAGCTGTAGCGAATCAAGACCCAGACCAACTTATAAATATATTTCCATACATAATGAAACTGATTCCCCTGTCCATATCAATTAACGCCCAGAAAAGCGGGGTCACCCATATCGCAGAAGGCTGGCAAAAAAAAAAAATCGGCTGTAAAGATTCGAATCCGAGAGCCATCTATCTACAAGTTATTATAATAATTCTTGAATGATCGCCAAGTGTACAGCAAGGATAGATCAATCGTAATTGGTCAAAAGGGGGGTCTCTAAATAGTTGTTCAAGCAAAAAGGGACCAGTGCATTGATTTATCACTGATTGAAGGGACAATTATAATATTATATATGTGAGGTTTAAAACCCAGGCATGCTAGATCTGGACGCTATGTCCGGAAATAATAATATTAAATGCCTTATCATTTGAAATTTATTTGACATTGACTGAGACTATCATAGCCAGTAAGTAGAGTGGCTCCAAATTCGAGGAGTTTATCATATTATGGAATGTTAAGGTAGTGTGATGTTCTTGTAGTGCTAATGATCAGTGTAATGTTATTGAGCATGTGGTTATCGTTTAGGGTAGTGTTAAGGATAACATATTTAGGATAATAATGTGTTTATGTTATTGCATTTGCGTAAGGGTAAAACCCCCATTTTTAATTGTATTTGTAATTATAATTGCAAGGCTACTTAACAAAGGGTAACGAGATGGCTATTCCTCTAGTCTAGTTTTAGTAGTCTAAATTGTTATGAGAACAAATGCCATGGAAAGGTCCTTGATTGTTAATTGAATTATATTTATAACCCAAAAGTGATGATATGGCTAGGTTAGGAAATGCTAGCGCGGAGTTATTTATTATTAACAATTATTTGAGGGGGGGGGCAGAAAGGTTACCACCGGAAAGTTAATACAAAAGTGAGAGGTGACTTCCCGGTTGAGCAGGGTATTAAACCTTGGATTTTTAAATTCAACCATGCGTTATTACTGCCGTTCAATTTAATTTACTGAATTTGGTTGCAGCGAGAATATATTGCAATTTAATTCAATTTACCGCAACTTAGTATAAATTATTGCACCTTATTGCAGTTCGACTTATATTGCCATCAATGTTTTTTATGGGTTAATATGCTGCTTCTAAAGGTCGGTTTAAAAGGGCTGTCTTTTTAATATGGAACTCTTATGGTTAATTCTGGTGTGTTAGTATGTTGTACTCTAGTGTTTACTATTGCAGTCTAATATCTGGTTCTACATAGTTATAATATTGGTTTTATTATTTTCGTTGTAAGATTTGGATTTAATAGGGTGGTTAATCCTATGGGTTAATACTAAGTGGATTAGTATGATGATTAGTATTAAGTGGTTTAATAACCAATAGGTTAATATTGTGGGCAAACTTTGTGGTTTAATATTGTGGAATAACAATTGGGTTTTAATATTTGGCTGTAATGTTAATTGCATATAGTGACGACAAGGTTGATGTTATTTCATTTTATGGTGGTGATAAGGAAATGGAACGTCTATTGTTTATGTTAACAATCATAGGATGTTATGTTGCAATGCGGATATTGGTGGTGAATGGGTCTGGCAATGTCGTTATAACTTAATGAAATGGTGAAATTACTTATGGCATTGATACTGCATTTTCGCCTTTTGGGTTAACACTTACAGATGTAAGGTGACTTGTTAGCCTGGTGAGGTTAGTAGAACATAGCGTAGTATGTTTGTCTTTTCCGATAGTGTTATGCTTTACGTTACTTGTCCTAAGTTAGATTATATAGTGTAAGGCCCGGAACTTAGTACCATAACTCTTTGGGGTTCAGTAAATGGGATTGTACTATCAATTAAGGTAGCTTGGTAATGGATGGCATTTAATTGGGATGGCTATTAAATAAATTTACCTTTTACTCATAATAAAACCAGCGTTTAAGTTAGGGCAAGGTGGTAAGAATCAGGTAGTTCCAATGGAAGGGATTATTGTTAGGTTTTGAGTTTTAGATGTACCTCAGTGGGGTCGTTAGGAAAAGTTAATGAAGCTGTATTTTGGAGGTCCCTTATTGATGAAGGTGCCTGTTACTGGGCAAGGTAAAGGTGATATAATTTTGATGCGTTGTCAGTCCTTGATAACGAATTGTAATGTTTTGGGTCAAGGGCGGACTTATACGTCGACTTGTTCTTGATTTAAGCACAATAGAATTAATTTGAGCTCATAAAGAAAGGGTTTTGTTCATAACTTTAGGTGGTACTGGATGGGTAAACCTTCCGTGTGCTGGGTCTAAGTGTGTTGAGTGGCGACGTAGAGTCTAGAGTGTCGGTTCTCCTACACGCGCGCACACACCGTAAACAAAATTTTGCACCTGTTGTCAGAGTAGTTGTCCTTAACTGGGAGGTATGTTACAAATAGTAAGAAAAATATTGGGGTTGCTACCACAATGGGATCAAGCAATGTGTGCAGAAGACTTGTTTTCATTGGCGGGATGACAATAATTTTGAACCAATATTCAATATAATCTACTCTTGGATGCCCTAAAGTGCTTCTATCTTAAATCAAATGAGAAATTTATTTCTTGGAAACATTATCTTTTTCTTCTTTTTCCACATTCAAGATTATTGTTTCATTGGTTATGTCTTGGCATTGTTCTTCTTCTATGCAATGGTTATCTTATTTGTTCTCAAAATTGTTTTTTCCACCAATTCTTCTTTATTTTGGCTGGATTTTTCTTGCATATTTGGTGGACACTCTTTAATTCCTTCCTCATATGGAGTATATGGGATGTTGATATGCTTTTCTTTGTCTTTGGAATTATTTCCTCTATTATCAACAACAAGATTTGATTCAGAAAAGTCTTGTAGTGTTTCAAGATATTCTTCTTCTAAATCATTCATTTCATATTTTTGTGTCCATGTGGGAGAGGGTGGGTGGGAAACAACATATGGAATGAATTCTTCAATAAACAAAGTTTCTAGTACATCCCAACTGGTAATGGTTCCATGGTGCAAGGTATTGTACCATTCAAGAGCATTCTCACGTAGAGTTTGCAAGAATAATCTACATGCAACATTATCTTTAGTGAGATCGAAAATTTCACATGCACATTTGAATCTAAACAAATTTTTCTCTACATTCTCCAAAACATTCCAAAAGAATGTAGAAAAAATTTCCATATAAATATTGGGCATCTGAAAATTTTCTTCTAGTAGGTTTAAAGGGCCTCTATGTAGTCACCTTCTTCTTTGGGTAGTTGTTCCTTTTGATTAATCTCTTCAAATCATTGATGGGATTGATGAGGAATATAAAAGAGCATTATGACATGAATTAAATCCTCCATTTTGAGTTTCTCTAATGAAGTTTTCAGGGATTTCATTCTCTCGAATCTTTGGTGCTTATCATTTCTTTTTGAAATTACAAAAGAAGTGAGCCATGCTTAAAATAAGAAACAATTTTCTTGAATCTTCTTTTCAAAACTTTGAGCCATTAGGATTTATGGTTCCTCAAATATCTTGAAAATAAATCGGTCCCTAGTATGGTCGCCAAAAATGTTGACTCTTGAATCCGTCATGACTGGAACAAAAACCTCATGAGAACATTAGTCCCCCTTGATTTTTAGAGAGGTGGTTCTCCTCTTTGGCTAAAAGATATATCTTTGACTATCTTGGATTAGGGAGAGTGCTAGGCAAAAAAACCCAAATATATATTGCTTGGATTTATATGAAAATGGTTCTTCAATAACCCAATCTGATCTTTATGTACAACAAAAGTCTTTTTACAATACGTAAAGATTGAAGGAGGGATTCAACATCATAATTAAATTGTGATCAACATCACACACAATCTTCTTAATAATATATAAACGCATCAATATATTCTTCATGAGAAATATGAGATAATGATTTGATCATCTCAAATAATTTTAATAGAGTACTGGAATTAGTAATAAAATAGAAATTGATAGGTCAACCTCAAATATCTCATACTTAAAACTCAAAGTTACAAGATAGAGTCAAGATCAAACTCGAAACAATTCTTTGTGGAGTTTATTCATGCAAACTATTCTTCATTACCAAAAATTTGACGGCCATGTATGTGGCTGAAAATACTCCATGATCATACAAGAAAATTTTGTAGAAGAATACAAGAAAAACACTCAACAACTCAGCCTTGTTTCCAACTTTGAGATTCAAGCATAAAGCTATGAGAAGTGGTGTAGAAGAGTAAAAAGAATGAATAAGATTGAGATTTATTTATTTTGATCAGAATCTTGATTATGTATCCATGGCTATACCTTTTTCATCCTATGATATTATGCTCTTCCCTTGTCACAATATTGATTGTTTGAACCTTTGATGAAGCCTCTCTTCTCTTTTTAAGAAGATATTTTCTAGCTACTAGAGTAGTTAGGGTTTTCTTCCTCTCTTGAAATTCCCATACAAGTTTCTTTTGAAATATTTCATTTAATTAGTGCCTTATTAGTTTCTCATTAATGAAATTATATCATCAATATATACATATCTAAAATGGGTCCCTTTCCCTTTTTAATAATTTTTTTTAAATAAACTTTTATTTTCACAATTTAATTAATTTCTCATTTAAAATAGGAGTGTGTTTTAATTTTATAGGAATTATAATCAACTTTTTAGCCATGTAAATCACTTTTGATGTGATATTCGTCATATTATATTTTCAACAATATAAATTTTTCACAAATCTGTTGCTTGAATCTCAAGATATGATCTCGTGAAGTTGAGTTGTCACATAGGCCCATTAAAAATGCATCTGAATGATATTTTAATTTTTAACAAAAATATGTCAACTTTCAACACATGAAAACTATACCACCATTTTCTACGTCGAAATAAATTTATAGGGGTATAAATTTTGTGTGATTCTGACACCCAGAGCTCAAGTTATGGCCTCTGTAAGATCAACACTCAACCACCGTCAATCAAAATCGATGGGAAAATGTGGGCCCTTCGATAATTTCATGCTTCCCTTCATAAAATTCGACTTTTTTGTTTAAAATTCTATCCCACATGCATTGGGATATTAGATTCTTCATGATATATAATACTAAGTGTTTGATACACTTAGCAAGAAACATGAGAAGAGAAGAAATTATGAATCTTAGAGGATTTGTCCCTTGGAAAATTGTCAAATAAAATAATAATTTTTTGGAATTCCTTCATCGTCCACCTCATGCCATGTATCAAAGTGTCACTCCCACATGTCATCACGAGAATTTTCCACATCATATCCATGTGTCATCACATGGTTTTCTTCCATGTGTCACGATTCTCATCTTACCATGTGTCATTATTTGATTGGCTGCCATGTCACTGCCATGTGTAACCACTTAACATTTTCAATGTGTCACCATGTGGTTGGTTTCCACATGTCATGACCTCATTCATTTCCATGTGTCATATTCTCATTCACTGGTTTTCATGCCTTGGAATAGCCTTGAGAATTTGGCTAAGTATGGGAGATGGGACAAGAGGGGATGGGGGAGAGGAGGTGAGTGAAGTTAACCATGAAATTTCCGTGAACCCTCCAACCCACGGTTGGACGAGTGATCCAAAGAAACTAAGTATAGAATGGTAGCCAGTCGGACTTGTGAGTATTATAAGAATGGGACATTTGGGAACCTAGGATATGCAATGAGAATAAAAGTTAAGTGATTGTCAAGGTGTAGAACGCAGAAGTTGAAATGCAATGTGAAGGCTGTAGAAAATAGAAGAATGAGGATTCGAGCCTGCGAACCCGCAAAACTGAAAAAATGGCTAAGTGTTAAAACAAACTTATGAGATAACCAAGTGGGTGGAAATGAAGGCCCGTCAATCCATGAATTCATAAAACATTATAAGTGTTAAATCTTTGACTGAGAAGGGAGGTAAGGGGAGAAATGTAGGTGTCGAAGGTAGAGAGTGTAATATGTAGATAGTGGGTTGGAAAGTGAGGGAATGCGAGAATATGAGGGAATTATGAGTCTGCCAACCCGTGAACCCAATGAGGAGATGATAGAAAAGTCCCCAAAACATCTAAGTTTAGAGACTAGTGGAGCATATGGAGAAGAGTGGTGAAAAGAGAAAAATGGTTAAGTGTGGAGATGGAAGGTGAGGGAAATAAGTGATGAGAGTACTTCATAATTCGAAAATGGAGAGGAGAACATGATTTTTAGAAAAATTCTTCATAATCTCTCCTTCGAACCTTTAGACCAGATCTTGAATAACTTAGGCATAGAGAAACATATTTTTGATCTAAAAAAGTGCATGATGAAGTTGAGACTGAGGGTTGCAGAGTGAACTTATAAAAATTCAAAAAATGTCTTCTTTTGATGTCAAGTATTTTATGAATCCAAGAGCGAGAAAATATAGATGACCAAATTTTGGTCAACAATGATCAATAACGATTTCCCCTCATGGTTTTTCGTGAAGAATGAACATCTTATGTTGGCTCTTATAGTCCCTAGTAGAAGACAAGTGAAGAATATGGATGTCTACCTACAACCATTGGTAGATGAATTGAAGGAATTATGGGGAGGGATACATGTATACGATGTATCAAGACCCATCACAATAGAGAGGAATTTTGCGTTGTATGGCATATGTGATTACACCACACAAGATTATCCAAGCTTAAGAGTTTCCTCTGGTACCCTACATGTTTATTGATTTGTTTATATACGTAACAATATTTTTTGACATATTTAATTCGTTGTGATTGTTTTGTACTTTGACCCTAACATGCTCTACTTTATACATTAATAATTCCACAGGTCTTGTAACAAAAGGCTATCATGGATGTAAATGTTGTGGACCTTCTCTGAAGGATAGGTGGTCCAAACACCTACGAAATCCAGTGTGCAACTGCTCCAGGGTATTCCTCCCAAAACAACACCCTTATAGAAGAGAAACCTCTTCTTTCAATGGTAAACCAAAGAGATCCCAAAGGCTTGCAATAATGACACCAACAAAATGGCATAGAGAATATGAGAGAGAGAGGGAGAAGGAGTCTACAAAAATATTTGATTCAAATGGAGAACCTATGTTTGATGATCTGGAATTCTTCAACACCTATGTTGAGAAATTTCTCATTGGGATGAAAAAGAAAATTGTCTTTTATGAGATCCCATATTGGGAGCTTCTTAAGATTTCCCACTTACTAGATCTCACGCATATATTTAAAAATGTTTCATCTTTTTTATGGAGGCACATATCATGAAAAAAAAGTGACATATTGGTTGTAAGGAGAGATCTTATTTCTTCAAAAATTAAAAAGAAACATTGGCCAAAAAAATGAAGTAGAGGAGATGTTGGTCCCTCTTGGTATTTGAAAGAAGGTGATGTCCCATGGATATTAAATAAAGTTGATCTTTCTTTGGAAAAGGAATTTATATTGGGTGTGAAGGTGCCTTATTTATATGGGTCTTCACTACAATGCAACTTCAGAGTGGAATACCATTTGTCGGGGTTAAAATCACATGACCATTTTAACCTTCTAAGAGTACGTATGTCAAAAACATGATTTTATTATTTGTTTAATAAATTCATGTTATGGGATAAAACAAAATTCATTTTGTATTTGTTTACTTTGTATTTTCATTATCCTCTGGTGGTGCGTGTGTGTGAGAACCATGACTTCCCCCAAGACCTACAATGTGCCATATCTAAATTATATTCATTTTTATGTTGGATCACATCAAATGAGATTCATATGGTTATCATTCCATAGTGGCATCAAGAGGTAACTAAGATTGTTTGTATGTTTGAGAAGGAACTACCGACAAGTTTCATGGACTTGCAAGTTCATCTTCTAATTCACCTAGTAGATGAGGTTGAATTAGTCGGAGTGGTCTTCTATCATTGGATGTTCTTGTTAGAGAGGTACATGAAGAAATTGAAAGGATTTGTTCGACAAAGGGAAAAACTGAAAGGGTCTATGGAAAATGGGTACATATAATACAATTCTTTATAGTATGTCAGTGAGTACATAAAGAAGATCGAAAAAACACCAGGTGTGGTGATTTGGGACAGCGAAAGAGATGAATACAAAAGAGAAGGGGAGATTTTGTAAACGAATGGAAAAGGCGTTTGATAAAGAGTTAGTGACTTATCGTTCTTCAAATTTCTACACAGCAAGTATTCGGACTAAACTTCATAATGTATATTTTGATATGATATGTACTATATGTCGTTTTATTTCATGAATACACATGCATGCACATACGCACACACACACACACACATCGACAAATTCAAAAATGGATGCCATCAATAAATTCGTTCTTTACAATTCGGAGGCAACACAATCGTGGGTCGCATTATACGGATAGAAGATGAGGAAATGGGGCAGTGACCTGAAATAATTTATATGGTTGAATGGTAGAATCATGCCTTATCCTGATCATTTAAAATAAAATATGCTAGTGATATGCCCCAACAGTTGGGTTCATGGCCAAGTCAGAGAGGAATATCGTGCATTTGGTTGTTACTCGCGTGCTGAAGATGATGCACTAAACATAGGGATTGGGTGAAACAACTCATTAATAATCTCTTTGTGTACATTCTGTAACATTTAAATTCACCTTTGAATTATAACATCTATATTTTATATTTTATTCGTCGACTTATTAGACACTTGACACTGTGATTTTTTCATTTTTTTATAGGTGTATTTGTTCCCATCTATGTGGGCATACAAACACCATCTTTCACACATAGGATTCCTATGATGGACACATGATGCAAGACTATGGAGTGGAAGTCGAGTTCAACCAATCTAGTCGTGCTAGCCACCGCAATCAAAACTTAATACGAAGGATGCTAGGTTATGTTGGAAATATACAAGAGATCATTCAGGTGGAATTCTCTTCTTTCCAATGTGTTATTTTTAGGTGAAAGTGGTGGGACACCTTTGCTCGGAATAATGTAAATGAATATCGTGATAGTGGGATGATATGTATAAACTCTAGAAAGATGTCGGATGAAGCTAAGGAGGCTTATGTTTTCCAGAAACATTGTAACCAAGTGGTTTTTTACCCAAATGTGTTAGATAGGGATAGGTGGTTTGTATTAAGAAACAACCCTAGATCAAAACATAATTTTGAGAACAATAGTGTTATCATGCCAAGTGAGGAAGATAATGAGGGTGATGACAATAGAGAGTGATATGTACCTGTTTTATTTCATATTTAATACTATTGTTGTATCTTTTTGTTATATTCTTTATTTCGCTAATTATAATTTTTTTTATTCATCTTCGATATAGGAAATGTCAAGTTAATTATAACAAATATTTGAACAATTTTAGTTGGTGAACATTTAGTTTGATGTGTAGTGTGTTTTTATTTCAAATTATTTTTTATTGCATTGAAAATTTTTTATTTGAACATATTTATATGTCGTTGCATATATTTAAAAATGTTTCATCTTCTTTAAGTATTTCCAAATGTGAAATCCTGAAAAATGTTAAATATCCAGTTGAACTTTTAATGGGATATGAAATTCTACCTTTTATGTTGATATAATTAGATGTAATGATATGGTTGATATGCATGTTTAATAGTACAACATTTTTTAGGATATGTTAACATGATGATTCCAAAACTGAGTTTATGTTCATTTATTTTGTAGATTTAAAAGTAATATTAACAACAACATGTGTTTTATAATTAAAAAATTAAATTATAACATAATTTTGTGATAATTTGGTTTTTAGCTAAAGTAGTGTTTGTTAGTTTACATACTTTTATTATCTCTTTTGAAAATATTTATAAATGTATGCCCCCCATGTTGAGTAAACCCACAATTAATGAACATCATAACTTTTTATAATAACAATTTTTACTGTAGAAGGGTCTATTCAAAAAGAGTAATTAGTACAATGGAAAATAATATTTATTCATATGTAATTTGTTTTTTGAAAAAAAAAATAGTTAGAATGAATATTTATAATGAACTATATATGCAATTATAGTTTCAATTTTACAATTATAGTTTCAACCATATTGAACTTTGTAATTTATAAAAACAAACCTGATGATGATAACCATCTTATAATAAACATAAACAATATCTAAAATACACAAATTTATATTCCCTAGCTAACATCATTTAATTATATACACCTCTAGAACATATAAACATCATTAATTAGCTAGCACACATATCTAATAATTTAACAGGGCATCATCATTGTGATCACATCTAGAAAAAGACAAGCATTTTCTAACATCATCATCACACACATTTAACAAACATCATTTAACATACACATCTATCAAGAACATTTAACATTAAACATATCTAACATGACCTAAAAATGTAGACATCAACATCAATAGATAAATTAATTAAGTATATCATCATGATCAACAAGAAAAATGCACGTCTAATGAACAATGTTATAACATACACATCTATCAAACACATTTAACAAACATATCTAACATGAACTAACAATATACACATGAACATCAACATATAAATTAAGTACATCATTAACATGAT